>JBBPDC010000028.1:128636-139555 GCA_037974485.1 Hemigrammopetersius urotaenia
TACTGCAGTTCAGTCAGTCTTTGGCGATATGGATATTGCGCATGTTGATATCGCGATGACGGTACATTTGCGATATACTGTGCAGCCCTAGTAAAGAAAATAGTTACTGTATATTGGCAGAAAGAAACCTAGTAGCGGCCATTTTAATAGTACTCTAGTGACTTGCAAATATGTCTATTCCCTTTACTCTCCTTGACGTATTTGGATCATTCACGTTATTCATGCAGAGAACAAGAGCATGTGGGTTCTGTCAGATGCAGGTGTGCTCTCACCTACAACAGATATGGGTCACTTCCACCCGAATGGCATGAAAAATCAGATCTGAGTGCAAAAATGACAACAGCTTAAATTATCAACACATCCATTCATAACAGCGCCTCCAGAAGGCAAACACAGCAGAGCAGAGGCCAGTCTGGGGTGCTCGGCTCCAGGCTGCACCTCTTCTCCCTGCCCTTCAACTTCCGCTGGAAATTGTAAATCACCCCTCGCAAAGGAAGGCATGTTTATGTTCGGGGGAAAACACGACAGCGTGGGGGTCGCCTGCAACCCAGCTGCTCGGGGTCCATGTGGATCTCTAAGTAAAACAAAACAAAACAAAAAAAATAGCCCACCTCGAGGTCAGTTTATGCTGAGCCCATGAGATAGTCAAGGCTGGTGCCGCAGGACAAGCTGCACATGGACAGTCTGCAACCAAGCATAGTGCCAGGCACCCCGGGGGCCCTCATACTTCACCGCTCTTTCTTATGTCAGGAAAAGGCACCCCGTCCCTCCCTTTACATGACCCCGGGAAGAGAAGAGGGAGTGAAGTGAAAAGAGAAAGGAAAACACAAGCTAGAAGCTGTGGGAGAGAAGAAAAAAAAAACGTTTCCGGCTGCGTCGGGAGTTGCTTCCATCCCTCTAGCCTCTCTATTTGTTATCTCTTGAACTAAATAATGTATATAAATCAGGCTTAATTTCTTCAGTGTGGCTCTGGCCTGACTGCTCGCACATGTCCCGTCCCTTTACGACCTGCCACAAGATAGGCGGCTTCGTTTAACTCTAATCAACACACATTACCGCATGTTGGCCCACACCGCCAGCTTCGCAACCCCAAATGTTCTCCAACTGCTGTTTGATGTTTGTAAACTAACCTCATGGAAAGCAGACCTCAACACCCATGCCCTCCTGACTAACTAACTTGGATGAGCCTTAATCCTTAATTCATTAACTCCAGCTTTGCATGTTCTGGTTTTTTTCCCTTCTTTTTCTAGCCTACGTATCGTGTTGGGGCTCCATTATGCAGCTCTTTGTTCATGCATCTTGCTTTTATCAGCAGCTTTTTGAGGACCCAGATGTCTCGACCCGAGGGACGCGATGCTGTAATTTTGCTCACTCTGCCGCTATGCCACAGACCGCAGCGCTTCAGTCCACTTCCTTTGATGTCCCTGCAGGCTGTGGCCTCAGCCTCCAACATATAACACATTTCTGTCAATCAGGCCACAAAGCCATTAAATCATGGTGTCGAGGCTTCCAACGGCCCTTTTTTTTGCTTTTCACTGATCCCTTTGGTGAAAAGGGACGTTGGGCTGCTGGTTCAGGGTTGCAGTAAAGCACAGAGCAACACACCTGAGAGGCTGTGCTGTAAACAGGCCTGACTCAATCGCCTCCGGCAGGATTTCTGCTCTGCAGCGGCCGCCAGGGATCCCTCTACAGGACAGGCAGTGATGACAGGCCTCCCCGCACTGTTATCACTGTTCACACTAAGCTATTTGTTGATATGCCAGGAATTCCTCTCTTTTTTTGTTTTTTCCCTCCCTGCCTCACCCTATTTTCTCTCTCCTTCCCCGCTGTAAACTGGAGAGATGTGGAAAGACAGCTGTGGTGACAGCAGCACTTCAGCTAGAAGGCCTGCCTCCAGACCGGCACACATTTGTTTACTTGGCTAATGGTATTTCTTACAGGGGGGAAGCTTAAGTAAATGCTTAGCAGATGGAAAAAATCAATACGTGGCACAACTAGCATGAAAAAATGAAAAAACGTATCCCTTTTAACTTAATTTGTGAGTGTGTGGTCCTCGGCTCCTTGGAATAACTAGCGCATGGCTAGCAATGAATTAACAGTTAGCCATTTCCATAATGGTTTCTGGTCACTTTCTTTCACGGGTAACGGCACTGCGACAGCATTACTCATATCAAGCACAAATATTAAACATACCTTCTGATCTCTTGAGCTCTTTGTGTTGTACTGCTGGGGACCCTTTCTTGATTCCATTGATGAGGGGGGCGATGGGACTTGGGCTGGGCAGTGGCACTTTGGTGTCCACTCTGGAAAAAGAAGCAATTCTCTGAAGGATGGATCCCACACTTTCTTTGGCCGGAGAGTCGCTGCGGGAAGTACTGCTGACAACGTTAACCTGCATGGGTGGAGGCGATGTAGCAGGAGCAATCTGGACCACCTGAGGCTGAGAGACCAGGTTAAAGCGGGGTGTCTGGGCTGGAGAGAGAAGCACAGGAGATTCGCTGATGTTGGGAACTGGGATGGCTCCAGGAGGTGTAACTGGTTCACGCCTCTCTGTGGTATAATTGTGAACCATGGGTAGATCTGTGCTGTCTAAACTGCTGACAGAAGCAGAGGGGCTGGCAGATGCAGTGGGACTGGTAGACACTGGGTGAAATCTTGGAGGGGGCTTTGGAGCTACAGGCCCCTGTGGGTTCTGGGGCTTGACCACAAGGCTGTCAAGATCAAGGGGGAACTTGTTGAGTCGAGCAGGCTCCTTGGTTTTAGGGGGCTGTTGGTTGATGGAGGAATCCTTCCCAGTGGTGTTGTGGTTTGGGAGACGATGTGCATTCCAGGTAACAGAGGCACCAGGGAACCTTGACTTGGGTGACACTACTTGTCTCATTCCTCCGCTTTCAGCCATCTGGAGGTCCAGTGAGGGCATGGATCCATGGCTGATACCCAGGGGCTCTGTGGGGATCACCAGTGGACCCTCTAGCTCTGAGTGGAACATGTTTCCATGGGAGGAGAATTTCTTCAAGGCTGGGCTTCCCAAGCGCTGGGCCTTATACTCACTCACTCCCATCGGGCTTTGCGGTGGGCTAGTGTAGGAGCTCAGTTTGGATGATGCCTGGTATTCCAGACTGGAGGAGGAACTATGAAGACTGTCATTGTCACTGCCAGGCCCTGAAGAAGAATTAAAACCATTGGGGTTGAATTTGTTCTGGAAGGAAGCAGCACGGTTGATACCAGTGTTGGAGTTGATAGTGGGCTTTCCCATGCTACCTCGATTGAAGGACAGACTGGACACCATTCTGTTCTTCATGGTAGGGCTCTGGGCAGGGCTGGAGCTCAGGGTGATCCGCGAGCGATACGTTGGCGACATGTGGTTGCCCACATTCCGCACCTCATTGGCCTTGCTGAGGATGGAGCTCGGACTGATCGGGGATGTGACTGAGGAGGCTGGGGAGAACGTAGGGATCTCATCGACATCGTCAATATCAAAGGATCTCTTCAGGGCTGCAGAAGACAAAAACAGGCACAAGTAAATACCTGCAAAGTTACAGTAACGAGGGCATAAATCTGTCCAAAAAATATTGAAGTGCGCTGTAAAATATATACAATACCGTTTATGCTCACATTCGTATTTGATCAAACAAACAAGTCCAGTAAAGTTTTTATTGTGTGCATTTGTTTAAAGTGTCTGCAACTAATAATAAAACAGTGATAAAAATAGTGTTACAATGTCATAAATACTCTAAAGATATTCTTTGGCAAGTATCTGCCAAAGTATCTGCCAAATTGTTATTTTTATTAAGGACTATATTTTTCTTACAAATTTTTTTGTACACTAGCAATTACCAATAAAACATAACAGTCCCTTCCCAGGTTAGTTTTATAGATGCACTAAAAGCTTGAAAGGCCTGAGTTGTGTATACAGGCAGCCTGGACCTCAGACACATTGTTAAAGGCCAGTCAGTAATTACGATGGGGTCTGTTTGATCTCGCTTTGAGGCTGTCATGACATCACCGTGCAGAGATATGCTTCATTCCACTGGTCAGGTTGTCTTGTAAGTGCTTGCCTGCCCAGTTTCGCTGTAAACCAGTCACTGTTAACATCAAAGGTTTTCAAAAAACTGTCCCTGTACAGTTACAGCTAATCCTGGGATTGCACTGGCAATGTTTACAGCCTTCCTGACTGGGACCCTGATGGGCCAAAGCAAATGGTATAGGATTTAAAAAGCATATCAAATGGAAAACAATTCAAAGGCACCTTACGAGTAAGAAACAACCAGCAAAGGACATGTCAGGTACAAGCGGTCAGTGTAAAGAGGCCTCTTGTGGGTCTGAATTGGGAGTCTGCACCTGGAGCATGTAAATTGTGGTGACACTGTATAATCCCTCCGCTCCCACAACCTGGGACACAAAGCCCATTGCATACACTGCTTTCCGACCTTCTCCCTTAGAGAAAGGCAGCGGCTCTTCCTCCTGCACAAAGAGCCGATTCACAGGCGCAGTGTCAGGAGCCGAGGGCTTGGATTACAGCGGCCTTTCGCCGTGACCCAGAATTCCTCCGGAGGACAATAGGACTGTCCTGACAGCTCAGTGGCTGGATGGAAGCAGAAGTGGCAGCTCAAAATATTTCGCGTGGGCTTCAGTGCAATGTGCAGAGACAGCTGAAACACACTGGAGGCCGATTCCTTCAAGAACGTCTGTCTGCTTATTGTCTGTTTTACGCAAGAACCGCAGATAACACGACACCCAAATCAGCACGATGGCTGGCTGCTCGAGCTGAGGAAGCCTCGGCTGGATCATTTTCTGGTCTTTCAGGTGCACTTGTCCCGCACTATGTAAACGTACTGCTATCAGCAAACACCTATCATGCCATCTGGAGTAGCTGCACTGATTCTTATCGCTGCTCGCTGGAACTGGAGCGCATTTCTCCCTGTAGGGTGTGCTGCCAATTAGAGACACTGAGTCTACAAGCACTAAATCAAATCGCATTTCACAGCCTCCCCTCCGTACAGTGACTGGACCATGGCCCCTTTGTTTCAGCTCGCCCATCGCAAGCGACACAGCTGGGAGAGTTTAAGGCACTAATCAGATCCCATCTGCTTTTGTGTGGCAGACACACGTCTGTCTGTGCATGATAGCTACACATGCTGTTATCCCCTTTGGGGCTGTGGAAGGGAATCTGTCATGAGAAGGGCACCATTAGGGGGCCTTTTGATTCAATACAGGAGAGGCAAAGGCACCGTAGGTGATGGCGCAGTGTCACTCAAAGTGATGGAGGAGCGCATGCTACGTCGGCTAACTGCTGCTTCAGGAAAAGAGAAAGAAAGAGAGAGGACGAGGGAGGGGGGGCGGAGGGTGGAGTATGAGTGGCACACAGCCTAACAGCTCTCTTCTCTGAGCAGCACATGCAAGTGTAAACTTGCACTCCCCTTTGACTGAGATAAAGAGGGGCTGGTATCAGGTAATTACTGGCACCCTGTCAAGCACTCAGGAAATAATTACGCTGGCAGCCAAGCGCTCCATCTCTGCTCCGCACTGCTCTCCTTTCCCGCAACTTTGCAGGGGCTTAATCCTCTCTGCTTGCACACAGAGCATCACAATGCTCCCTGGATCTGATAAAAGAAGGAACTCTATGAGGTTCCTGTTCCCCTCCTGCTCCCTGGCAGGGTCTAGGCTGCCTAACTGAGGCTACTCTCCTCAATCACTGTGGCATTGTGGGGAAATGGGCGTCGATGGCAGGCTTCCTGTCGCATAAATCTGTTGACATTTCATTCGTTAAAGACATCAGACGTCTTTTTCGATTTCCTGCAAATTGGAAACGAGAGCCCAAAGAGGCACGCCGCACTGCTCGAGCTTGTTTGACTTCGGGGGTGAGATCTGGTTGCTTCGGGTTTAGTTTCATGTGAGCAAAAACAGGTCCCCCCCTCCTGCTTCGCAGATGGCAGACGGACGGAGCTGATGTCTGTAGCGATTTCTGACACATGAGGCTTTGCAGCAAAGGCTGTACCATGTTGGCATGCTGACACAACAAAGTACGATGCATGGAGGCTTTTAAACGTCACGCACAGCTTTTTACGAGAGGCAGCACATGGAGGGAATCAAAGAGATTCCCTCGTGTTTGTCATGCACTCACATGGCTATGGGATCACACAGGTATTGCATTAGGACACATGCTGTTTCAGGTCTTGCTTTGAGGTGTTGAAGGGTTTACAGGGAAGGGTTCCGTGCATGGCTAACGATAGCCCTGGGCCAAGCAGAGAGAAGAGAGGCCCTAGAGGCAACCAAGCAAGAGCAAAACATGAAGCCATCTGGCTATAAACTTCTACAGTCCCCAAAAAAGCTGTAAGAGCAGGCAATGTTCATAATGAACACCATCCCGCCGAAAAACATTTACACAAGTGGAACTCTCAGTGTTTAAAGATCCCCATGTGGAAAGGTCTTGGCGCCTCTTCTGAAGATGTTGTTTCCAATCTTTTTGCTGTATATTTTGTTGTTTGCTCTGTTCTAACACATCTAATTAAAAGATCAACAAACCCTTCCTATGCTGAAGTTGCTGGATACTCCCTGCTTTGCACTCATACATTTGTATTTAACTACATCAGGATCTCCTGAAGTCCTGAACCCATGTAGATTCTCTGGTCACACGTTAATTCTCATGTTGTTTTTTCTTTTACTTCTCTTAGGCCTTTGCTAATCGAATGTAAATGCAATAAATGCACTCCAGCACCAGTGAGGGGAACCAGTGCTTCAAGACGTAGAGAGGCATGCCTGGACCTGCTGAGGAGGCTTTCTCTCCTCTCCCCTCCGCATTCCTCACAGGTATTCTCTGATGACCCTTCGGCACACGGCCGAGCCCTCTACCTCAGGAGACCACCTCTACTCCAGCACATCTGGAAGCCAAATTCCGAGCCGCTACTTTGCGGCTCTGCAGTGATGCGAACAAGGCCCTGTGATTTGTGCCTCCAGGGTCTAAGAAACACTTTCACACTTTTTAAAAACGCCGAATCCCCTAGAATCATGCTTTCTTTTGCTTCTGCTCCCATATATCACCATCATAATGGTGCCAAAAGCATCAGCGGTTGTTTTACATGTAAGTGCAGCTGATGCAGTGAAAGAAAACCGCATGCAAACAGAAAAAGCCAAGAACAAGAGGGTGCATTCAACAGGTGTCACTTCATGTGCATGCTTCATTAGCAAGATAAAGTGTCAGGCGACTGTACGGCAACATGTCTGAGCCATACACAAAGATTTGCTGCCAAATTCTTGTGAGCTTTTTGATTGGGGCAACATGGCAGATCCATTTACAACCTGACGGCTGTCTTGTAACCTGACTTGCGTGTTAACTCTTCTAGCTGTTGGAACAGATTGATAAGGTAGTTCTGAAGTTGCCTGTTATCTTATTGATCGACAGGGTTAGAAGATAAGATTATTAGAAGATCATTTTTTTATTCCGAGATCTTATTCAGGGTAAGACAACTAAGCAAGTGCCGTCAAAACTTCAAGTTTCGAAAGCGCTTTTATCTGCTCTCCTTTTCCCCTCAGTCACCCCCTCCCAGGAGACCACAGGCCAGGATGCATTGGGAAGGGAGCTTGTCTAGTCTACTGTGGTGAAAAGAAGCTACTGTAATTAGCTCTGCAATAGCCCAGTCATAAACTAGACATGCGCTTTCTCACACACAGACACGCACACAAACACACCTTCATGCCATTTAACCCCCCCTGATCCGGCCGAGCTGGGGCCCCTCCGTCTACCACATCTTTTGCCTTGCACCAGTGCTTTAGTCGCGAGGAATGTGTGAGCTGGATTGAAAAAAAAAACACACAGCCGAAGTCTACAGAAAGTCTTTGTTTTTCATGTTTTCAGACGTTTCACATTTGGCAAGACTAAAAAGCGCGAAGCTGCAGCCACTGAAAACATGGTCTACTATCTTTCTGGCCTCAGTGGTCTCCGTAGATTACAGGCCACAGCAGGAGGGGGGAGGCGTAATATCGGGCACGATTTAGCTCTGCTGCTACTTTCAACACATTTCCACATTCAGTGTCCACACAGTCGTGATTGTCCTCAGATCAGAGCAGCTTGCTTATTTATTGGTTCGTTTTTGTGATTCCTTGTCTTTTGTTCAATGCTGTAACTGCCTCCTGTGCAATAGGATACTTATGTTGCAATACTAGACACTCTGGAAGGTTTACATCCCATTCACATTATAGCGAACGTGAAGTAATCAATCTGCCATATGTGAACACACCACAAAGTGTGAGCAGCATGAATTTCTTCCTCTGCATTTAACCCATTCACCAAGCGAAGCAGCAGGCAGCCAGGAACACAGTGCGTGGGGATGGTATCTTGCACAAGGGTACCTGAGAGTTACTGGGGATTCGAACCCACAACCTCCTGAATACATAACGTATGCCCTAACCACTGGGCTACCAGCTGCCCCTGATACTGTTAAACTTTTGCGCTGTCTGCTTATTATATTGCTTGTATTTGTTGTACTATGGCCTATAGAGAAACATCTCATCACGCTATGTACATACACACAGCTGCTGATGACAACAAAGTAACCTTGAACCATACAGCTTCCACAGAACCTCATTTGAGGTCGAATATTAAAGGCATAAAACCACAAACGCTCACATAAATGAAAGCCATGCGACCCAAGACATCCCTGCCAAGCATACGAGAGGCATCCAAAGTGAACGAAAGTGCTGTAAACACCAATCGCTACACTGGCCCCTTGTTCGGAAGTGACCCTAATTGGCCTAGCTGGAGGTGCAGCTGAACGAATGTGATGCTTCTCTTGTGGCAGCCTCTTCTAGGAATCACGTGGCTATTGAAAAAGAGTAGCAGGACACTGCATCTTTCACCACATTCATGCACACTCAGGAGCCTAAATGATGGCAGCTACAGTACATGCTTTGACCAAATCTAATTTACAGCTGACACAGTTCATCCTGCCCTCTCGGGATCATCAGCATAACTGAGATGGAGGAGTCCGAGCAAATTCCGAGGCATCTCTTTTTAATTGCTTGCATGCAAAGGACCTCGTTGGTAAACACATCTGCTCGGCAGAGAAGTGAGGATTAATGTGGATTGTGACTATCAGCCCCCAGCATCACAGACTCTGTGTCTCCAGCGGCCACAGTGGCATTCCTTAGCGTTATTACAACTCTAGGGGGTATGAGAGCTCGTCTGATATGTTTGTTTGCTATGCGGAGGGCAGTTGCTCCAGTGGTCTTGGCTGAGAAGTTCCAATTTGTATGCATAGTATGTGGGAGTAAATAAGCAAACCGCTGTGAGATAAGACTATATACCAAGCGGCAGTGATGCCTGGACAGAATAAATAATGGTGAGTACTGGCGGCATCGCAGACCCTTCAACTTCCACAGGGGCAACTGCAGCACAGTCACAACAGGCGTTCAGATATAATAGTGGTCAGCCTTTTATTCTCTGGGCTAAAACTAATTTGTTTTTCCCCTCCGATCAGCACCTGTCTAAACACTAAAGCGTTGAGAGAGAGAGAGAGAGAGAGAGAGAGAGAGAGAGAGAGACAGAGAGAGAGAGACTGAGAGAGAGAGAGAGACAGAGAGAGAGAGAGAGACAGAGAGAGAGGGAGAGAGAGACAGAGAGAGAGGGAGAGAGAGAGAGAGAGAGAGAGAGAGAGGGAGAGAGAGAGAGAGAGAGAGAGAGAAAGGGAGAGAGAGAGAGAGAGAGAGAGAGAGAGAGAGAAAGGGAGAGAGAGAGAGTGTAGTATGCGTTTAGCTCCTGGCGGCAGCTCATTACAGCTCAGCAGGTAATTGGCCAGACAGGTAGCCCCAAGGAACCCTGGGTAGGGAGCTATGGGGCAGGAAATGAGCAGCGACTGTAGCAGAACGTTTAAACCACACCGTGTAAGTGTGTTGTGTTGTGTTGTGTTTCGGTGTGTGTGTGTTTGTGTGTGTGTAATGATTATACGATTATGCGATGGTCACCTTCTAAACCACTGTGTTTGATGAATAATAGTGGTTGTTATTGACTACTATTTGACCTCAGAGTACACTAAAACATATTAGTGTATGTGTGTGTGTGTGTCTGTGTGTATGTGTGTGTGTGTCTGTGTGTCTGTGTGTATGTGTGTGTGTGTCTGTGTGTATGTGTGTGTGTGTGTGTGCGTGTGTGTGTGTGTGTGTGTGTGTTTGTGTGTGTGTCTGGCCGTCACACTTTTGAATGAGTCTAATGCATGTGGGTCGTTTTACCCCGTAAATAATACACTTGAGTGGGCGGGGTTTCCATTTGTTCTTCAATGTGAAGGGAACCAATCAAATTCCTCAGTGGTGACTGAAGTCTTTAGAATCAATGCAAGTCTGTGTGTGTGTGTGTGTGTGTGTGTGTGTGTGTGTGTGTGGGTAAGAGAGAATGAATTCAAGTCTCTGGGTGTGTGTGTGTGTGTGTGTGTGGCCGGTGTAGTTGGGTAGTTGGTGGAGATTTAATGAAGCTGAACGGTTCTTGCCCCGGGTCATTTGGCTCAGCCATTGTGCTCGTATGTTAATGTGGTTAATTAATGACAGTGTGAGAAGACCGGCTCTCCTGTGAGTGTATGTATGTGTGTGTGAGTGTGTGTGTGTCAGTCTGTGTGGGATATATATCCTGGGGCGATAAGTTTGAGCTGTAGTTTGGGGAGTGAACGCAAGTGAAAGCTTTAGAGCTCAAAGCAGGTTTTAACCGAACGGTCACTCCAGGATCAGCTCAGATTCTCCAATTAGCACAGAGTGCATAGACTCTACATGGTGGAGAGTTTATATACTGCAGCAGAGAGGGCATAGACTCTACATGGTGGAGAGTTTATATACTGCAGCAGAGAGGGTATAAACTCTACATGGTGGAGAGTTTATATACTGTAGCAGAGAGGGCATAGACTCCACATGGTGGAGAGTTTATATACTGTAGCAGA
>JBBPDC010000028.1:161977-177803 GCA_037974485.1 Hemigrammopetersius urotaenia
TGTGTGTGTGTGACAGGGGGAGGAGTTATAGAGTCTGTTGGGTGTGTGTGTGATAGGGGGAGGAGTTATAGAGTCTGACGGGTGTGTGTGTGTGTGACAGGGGGAGGAGTTATAGAGTCTGACGGGTGTGTGTGTGTGTGACAGGGGGAGGAGTTATAGAGTCTGTTGGGTGTGTGTGTGATAGGGGGAGGAGTTATAGAGTCTGTTGGGTGTGTAGGATTTTCTGCGGTGTTCAGTGGAAAACTTGTGGGTGATGATTGAGGAAAATGTGGGCTGATTAAATGTGCAGGGCTTTAATGGTACACCTCTATAGTGGACCTATGATGTAGGTAGTGGTCACTGAGGACACGGCTGGTTTGATCTCCTCAGCCTTTGTGCTCCACGCGTTCCCATGACCATTGTCATTTGACTGAATTGGCAGCCTGGACACAAAAGGTAAAGCTGTAATGTGTAATAGGAGCAAATTAAAGAGCGGAATACGAAGAAGCGAAGGCTCCCCTTTGAAGGCTCCTCCCGTATTGTGCTCGGGCCAATTTAATGCGGCCTTATCAGCAGAGCGTGAGGCGCGGCATATTCAATAATGACAATTTAGAAAGGCTGCCAGTGCTCTTTTAACTCCCGGTGCTGATTCTATCAGCTTATCACGCCAATTGTCCTTGACACGCTCCCAGACACAGATACTGTATGTGCCACTCGTGCATCTTTGTTTTCAGCTAGGCATTGCTAAATGCACGACTACATGCGGCACGTAGCTGTCAGTCAGAGCACGGGACAATTTGCCCGCGACAATGCCTGCGACAAGGAACGGTGAGGAAGCGACGCCCCGCAGATGAGGCCACTGCTTCCTCTGTTCATGAAAATGGGAAAGGAATAATCCCATTAGTGACCAGGCTGGCAGGGAGATGATGGCGTGCAAACGAATGACATGTTGCCACTTTTAATTTGGGTAAACATATTGGGGGCTGGGGGGCGCAACCAGGGGAGACCCGGATGAACGGTAAGCCATTACGGATATTGTGTCGGAGCCTCATAAATAACCATAAATGTTCCCGAGGAGGGATCTAATCCACCGTATGTGTCAGCTTTGCATGTCCTCTTGCTGTTCCCTTGCTTCTATTTACACCTTAAGTGCGACACCATGTGTCAACACTCCGGGCCCTAAAGGATGCCTCATAATGGGATGTGGTCGGTAGTTAAAGCTGGAGGAAACAGTGGCAGTGGCACAAACCTCGCAATAAATCCTTGATTCTACCTTTTAATTGAATCCTCTTATAAAGCTATACTCAATGCTGTCATTGCTATTCATATTCCTAGGTTGTCATTTCTCAAACGAAGCTTTTTGTCATGATCGACCATTTAGATCAAGCAGCTGAATTCAGAAGAATGAACGTCATTCAGAAACTGCCACCAGAAACACAGAGGATCTGCAGCTCTGACAGTAAGGCCAGAAATTCAAAGGTCTAATCTAATTTCAGTGTGGGAGCTTAGTTCAAATGATCATTTTCTTAAATCTCACTTCCAGAAATTGCGATGAACCCCTTGAAGACATGAAGATATTTAATATTAAGGGGTCAAAAGTGATGATGGTGCTTTTGTTTTCACCATAGATATTCACATATATACGCCATGAGCCGCCTTTTGTGAGCATTATTACGTTTTACCTTGTCCACGGTAAAACATGGGAGATATACTGACGAGTGGGCTGTGGAAGGATGCGTGTTTTCAGACTAACTGTCTAGACGGTGGTGGCTTATTATCTTTCAATTTGTGCGTGCAAGAACGTCACGGTGTGGAATCGATTCCGAAGATTTCCAGACAACTCTTGTTTCCCAAACCGGCCCTTTTTTGGGATTGCGCCCCAGCCCTGCCTGGCCATATTATCAGGGATTCCGTCTGACACGTTTGATTTACAGTTTTTACCCACATCCGTTAACGTGCGGACGCCGGCGTCTACACCTCCGGGGCGTCGGCGTGAAGAGGTTAAAAGATTGTATTACTAGCCTACTGGACACCGCATCTCTTTATCAGCACAGTGGGGCCCTGCTGTAGATGCGATCCCATTCGTTTTTCCATGCACTGATAAACTGTTTCAGATGATGTATGTAATACCATGGCAATTATGCCACATATGTGGGGTTTTGTTTGAACAGCTGCCACAGGGACACCAGCCTGGTGCCAGTTATGTGCAGAGCATTCGAAATTTCTAATGATGCTGCAGAATTAGGGAGGAGGCCAGCAGCGAAGGGGACGACCTTAATTTATGCCAGAAACTCAGGAGTCTCCTCTAATTCCACAATGGGCACCAGTTCAAATGGTCTTTTTCTTGATTCTCGCTTCCAACGCTTAACGCCTTTCGAAGATGAACTTTTCCGAAGATATTTAACGATAAGTGGTCAAGTGGGAGCACAAAATGCCAGTAAGGACGTGATGCATCAGCCCGTTTAAGTGTTCGGGGCCTGTTAGGTGTAGAACATTGCAAATGCTGCAGAAGTAGGGATGGGGCGGGGCAATCTTAATTTAAACACTGCAAGTATTCACCCTTAGAACGCAGAGTGTGTAATTAAAATCTGAATAACAGATATAACACATATAAATGGTGTAAAACTGTCTAAAAGCAGTGTTTGTTTCCTACACGTTGGCTGTTTGCTGCTCGTTCCCTTGCCATGCTGTCGCTCAGCTGCTCTCTCGAGCCACTCCCTCTGCGGGTTTTCCCCACCCACTTGTGGGCGGAGACTATCCTGAAAGTTATACCAAAGATCTTGTGATATTTCCGTTTACTTCTAAGACCTAAAATAAAGGAATATTTTCATTTTTGTTCTTTATGGGCATTTGCACATGACACAATTTAAGAAATAATAAGTTATTATTATTACAAGTTTTTAAAAATCATAATAATTTGATGTGGGAACACCAAACAAAGATCTGCATGACGACTGACACCTTGTGCATCAATACAAATTGGGTGAACTTCCATATAAGTTTTGCCGCTTGGCGTTAGTTGCAATTCCGAGACGGATCCATGCCACCCGCGTTCTAAAGGGTTAAAGAAAAAAAAAAACCTAACAAACACTGCATGGCGCTAAGAAATTGGAATGTCAGGCCGGGATAGAATACATATTAAACATCATGTCTCACGGCTCTTCAAACCAGCAGGGATGTAGTTACACAGAGGTCACTGATGACAAGTCCTTTACTGCCTGGGCCTGATGCCGCTGTGTGGGGGCTGCTGCAAACCCAATTTATGTAGACTGTCACCAGGATTTTGCGGTGGTGACTGCTATCACACTGATCTACGCTATCCTGCTGTTGCTTGAAAAAAAGGGAAGGAGGACGAGGGGGGGTGAGAGATATTTTCCTGTCATGCGGTTGTCAGGTGTCACGACTGCCAAGGACCTTGCTGTCGACTAAAACCTTTCAAGTTCTTCCCAACCCACTTGCGATGGCTAAGAGCCGTGACATGGGACACTGGACCGCCGAGGCTGGAGCCCTCGGAGCGCAGGAGCCGATAAGGCGCTCGGTGTACCGCCGCGACGGCGGGATGCTGCACTAGCCTCATAAGAGGATGCAGATTGCGGGAGGGGCGGCCTTTTATCTGTATGTGCATGTTAAGCAAGTTTAATACATTTAACAGTGAGCGTCTCATGCCTG
This sequence comes from Hemigrammopetersius urotaenia, assembly GCA_037974485.1. Classification (NCBI taxonomy): domain Eukaryota; kingdom Metazoa; phylum Chordata; class Actinopteri; order Characiformes; family Alestidae; genus Hemigrammopetersius; species Hemigrammopetersius urotaenia. Next base: position 165,626 of record JBBPDC010000028.1, read on the forward strand.
TACAGCTTACTCTGCATCAGAATATTAAAGGACGTGGGAGGTACTTAAACCCTCAGGGTCTGCAGACATGAATAAAGGGACACAGGGATGTTAGTGTGACAATCTTATTATTACTGAGGAGGATGCAGCGCATGGTCTGATTATTATTACTCGGCATCATGCAACGCATGCCCTTAATTTTACTGAGGAGTGTGTGTGCTTAGCACTATAATGCATCCATGCTTATTATTATAAGTAGTGCATGCACTTACCAGTGTCAAGAAGTTGCGATACATGCACTTATTACAGAGAAGGGTGCAGGACATGCACTGGACTTGTGAATTATTGAGAAAGGTGCAATGCATGCATTCAGGATGCAGCACATCTTCTTGTCATGCACCATTTACAATAAGTCAAGGATGCAGTGCATGCGCTTGTATTACTAAGGAGTGCATATCATCATCTTATTAGAGGAAAGGGTGCAGGGCATGCACAGATTATTACAGAAGAATGCATGTATTACTCAGAGAGGAGCAATGCATGCACTTAACATCGCTGATGAGAGCGCAGTACGAGTTCTACTCAAGAAGCTGCCACACATGCACATAGCATTACTTCAGAATCACCGATGAGGAGCTGTGCATGCACTTTTTCCGTAGAAAGATGCCTCACATGCACTGAGTATTACTGAGAGAGATGCGCCGCATGCATGTATCACTCTTACTGTTATAGAAGATGCATTGCATGCATTTATTATTACCAAAAAGAATGCAATTGCAATGCCTGCACTTTTTATACAGGCATTGCAATTGCAGCACATGAACTTATTGCTGGTACTGTGATGGAGGATGCAATGCATGCATTTATTATTACTGAAAAGAATGCAATTGCGATGCACTTTTTTACATGGTGCAGCACGTGCTGAGTATTGCAGAGAAGAATGCAATCATTACGATTACTATGATGGAGGACCCAGCGCATGCATTTATTCTCACCCGAAAGAATGCAAGTGCAATGTCTGCACTTTTTTGCATGGAAAGGTGCAGCACACGTGCTGAGTGTTGCTGCAGCAGATGCATTTATTACTGTTACTGTGATGGAGGATGCAACTGAAAAGAATGCAACGCATGCAGTTTCAATGCAGCGTTGTCATGCAGCTAGAGACGAACTGCGTGCAGAAATCACACAACTTTCGAGCCTGACGTGTAGGTAGCTCGCACGCGTGGAAGAACTAGTGAGCGCGAGCATCAGTCGCGTGCACCGTCCGTCGTTCTCTCATGCGGGCTCGAGAGAGAGATGAGGGGTAGGGGTGGAGGTGTGAAGGGAGGGTTGTGTTGAGGTGGGGGCAGGACGTGGAGTGACGACGACGACGACGACGGTGGCGGCACCGGAACCGGCCGCGCGCGCGGACTGACACATTTACATTGGCAGCACGTGGCTACCGCGCGCCCTCTCGCGCCGCTCTCTCCGGTGCACCTTCGCCGAGGAAGAGGAGTCACTTACCAGCCCCCCCCACACATCATCACCCCCCCACAATACTCCACTCCACCCTCCACCCCTCCATCCATCCACCCATCATCCACCCTCCCCTCGCGCGCTGACCCACCGCGATGAAATCCTGGCAGCTGATCGCAGTCGTGGGAGATGCCCTTCAGGTAAGACGCGCGAGGGAAAGTGAGGGAGCTCGAGGGGTTTTTTTTTTGGAGAGGGTGGGCGATAGTGTTGGAGGGGGGCGTGTGCGCGTGTGCGTGTGCGCGCGCGCGTGTGTGTGTGTGTGTGGATCTGTGTGAGTGAGGGATACGGAGGGAGCGAGAAAGCGCGCGCTCTCGTTCTCGCGCCCGTCGGACGGAAAGGGATGCGAACGCTTCTCCTCCTCCTGCTCCTCCTCTCCCGGTCTGCTCGCGTTGTTTTTCCCTTCTCTCGCCACGCCAGAGGTCAGTGTGTGCGTTGGTGTGTGTGTGTGTGTGTGTGTGTGTGTGTGTACGTGTGTGTACGTGTGTGTATGTGTTTATACGTGTGTGTGTTTTGTTGTTTGCATCGCGCTGCGTGGAGGAATGTGGTCAGTTTTCTCTCACTGACCTCTTGTTTTCATTATTATTATTATTATTATTATTATTATTATTATTATTATTTGATTGCATGGGATTGGCATAGATGCACGCGCTGCTCTTTATTCAGCCGGAGGCTGCAGTTCTGAGGTTCTGTAGCTCTAACAAAGTTGTCCTATACCCCGTTTCTGGACGCTGGAGGGATGAGGACGATGATTTGTTTTTCATATCAGTGATGCACATGAAGACACAGATGGGTTTTGATGGCTTGTGTGGGGGTCGTGTATTGTTGCTTTGGGGGTCTTTTATGTTATTATTGGACCGTACATGTTAGTGGACATATGGATTGTACCTTGGTTTGGGACGCAATGGGACGCTCTTTAATGCCACAGTGGAAGACTACAGTGGGACAGTGCAACAGTAGTAAGTGAAAGAATGTCACTCCTCAAGGGAATTCCACCAGCTTTCCCGAATTTCCACATCAGTCATCACGATTGAGATTTTGGTGCGAAAAGCTCTGTTCTAGAGAAAGTTCACAATGGCAGTGATGGGAACCAGACATCTAAAGCACGTATCTCTTAAAGCTGCCTTACATGAAAAGGTTATTGAGTGTTGCTAGTTTTCGAGAGACAGTTTCGGTCCAGAATGTGTTTTTGGTGGAAGGTTACGTGCAGGGTGTTGTACGGCAAATTAGTCCCCGAGGAAAACTTGTTTTGCCATCAATAGTGCCACATTAAACATCGCTGGTCATCTTGGAGGGTAAATAAAATGGACATATTTGAATGATAGACCTCTGTTTCCAACAGTCTGCCTCTTTATTATGCAGCATCCTGTTCTCTGAATAACGGAGCTGGTTTGAACAGAAACCATCATTAAATACCCAAATGCAAGATAAGCACCATGTTGTATGTGAGTAAGTGAAAAAGTGGGCTTTTTTTGTCCAAGTTAATCACCATGTTTTGTTCTTTTTGTTGCTTTTCTTGAGTGCCGGCAACATCTGAGTACATAGGAGAGAACAACAAAGGCAGAAAATGCATGTTTTTTTGGGCCCGAGATGAAGGGGTGAGGCAGGTTGAGGGAAAAGGATGTGACCTCGGGAAGGTTTGCGGAGTGTTCTGAAGTGTCAGCCTGATATGCGTTAGGGAGACAATGCACTCCGAGGAGCAAAAGCAGAGTGGAAAAGCCCCGTCACCCGTACATCACCCAGGTTAGACATCTTTGGTACATGTGCCACGATATATTAGAGCGCTTTCTGTCGCCGGCGATAAGCACGTCATGCTCGATTTCAAGGTAAAATCCAAGCCCGCATCTGAACCGAGACTCAGGAGGGGGGCGGATGCTTTTGATGTGACAAATCTGTGTCTCGCTTTTCTATTTTTTTTTTTCTCTCTTTTTTTTATTGTTCATTTGAAATCTGCAGTTCAGGGCTTTCTATACATCAGCATGATAAACCCTTGCGTTGCCCCGATAGTCGCGTTACCGTCGGGACGTCCCGTTTAAGTCAGCCGATATATTTGACAAAAATCTGCAGATGCACAAGACCTTGAGTTTCTTTTTACGGGAAAGCGTTCGTCTTTTATGTGGCCGTGTTTATTTGAAGCAATTTCCAGAGAGGGGTCTGTAACTTGCCATAAATAAAAAGCAAATATTGGCAGGGCTTCACATTAAGGGTTTAGAGGCGCTCTTCATAAGGAGATTGCCTGCTAAATTAAACGGTAGCTGCCAAATAATGGTCGCCGTCGTATTTCAAGTCGAGCAAGGAGTGACCACTGTTCTCTTACTAGAACCTTTCAAGAGAAGGTTCTCCTCCTAAAACTCCACCTTCCAACAGAAGACTCTCCTCCTAGAACTCCACCTTCCAATAGAAGGTTCTCCCCATAGAACTCCATTTTCCAGTATAAGGTTCTCCTCCCAGAACAGCATATTCCAGTAGATGATTCTCCACCTTCCAGCAGAAGGTTCTCCTCCTAGATCTCCACCTTCCAGCAGAAGGTTCTCCCCCTCGTTCTCCACCTTCCAGCAGAAGGTGCTCCCCCTAGAACTCCACCTTCCAACAGAAGGTTCATCTCCTATAACCAGCTACTCAAATATAATGCACCTGAGCCTTCCAGTCGCGGTCTACTGAATATATCGATTAGCTGGAGATGTTTTGAAAGAGTGCTGGTGTGAGCGAAGGTAGATAAAGAAAGATTGGTGGCCACGGCTGTAGGGGTCTCTAATCTGCCCCAGTCGTGATGTCAGGTGCAGAGCAGATCTGGTCTCTTACATTCAGCATCTTTTTAAGGGACCTTGCTTTACCTAAACTGTACTGTGATGGTATGGACGTATTGTGCACTTTAAAATAAAATGAAATAAAAATGTTGCCGAAGCATCAGTGTAATGGTGACAGTTTTGCTGTCAGAGCAGCTTTTGTTGTTGTGGGCCTGGGGTTTTTATAGTCTTATGTTTTTTTCTCTGCATTGTTTAGCCGTGCGATCAAGTCCTCAGCCTGTTAGTGACGTCCTGGTACACCTTCAGGTTTCTCACAGCTTTAAAAACTCCCAGGGAAATGGATCTTCAACCCAAAGTGTTGTGAACTCAGTAGTGCTTGTGAATGGTCCATTTCCGAGTTGTTAGTGTGTATCTGCACCATTTTTCTGGGTTTTTCTGTAAGGGGAAAACGACACGGTTCCTTGTGCCTGTAGAAAAATGCCATAAGATGCCATTTGCTGATTGCAACAATTTTTTAACCTCTGTTTTGTAACCCAGAATGGTGGCACTGGTTCACAGTTCTTCCCACAGATGCATTTCCATTGCATATTTCCTACTCAACCATTCAGAAGATTTAAAGTGTGTTAATGCACATATGCTTGTAAGGTTATAGGTTCGATGTTGTTGGCCAATACTCAGTACTAGTATTGAAATTGCCATCTCTCCCATTAACCACTTTTTGGTTTCAGAGTCAAAAAAATATATACAGTACTGTTTAAAAGTCTTTAACACCTGAGATATTATATTTAAAACCCATTTATCTCAGCTGTATGTGTTTTTAAAAAGCCAATATTATAATATATACATACAATACTAATACAGTAAATAGTGATATCATGTGCATCTATGTGCTGATTTGTTCCCAGACCGCTCCTCAAAGAAGCCCAGTGTTAGATTATTACACCTCAAAAACCTCAAATACCTGGTTTGACTCTATCAGTTCTTCATTAAACTAAATCAGGAGCTGCTAATGGAGTTTCACGAATCCAAACAACGGCTGGAGGAACCGAGGAGGAACCTGGAACCGAACTTGTGTTCTCCTCACCAGCTCACACGCTACTTTTTACAGACAAAACAAAGCTTGATGTTATTCAATGCTTTCTTGTTTGTTCGTGTTCATTCTAATGTGAACTCGTGTATCTGTGAGCAGAAGGTCCCTCGCAGCTCAGACAAATGGCTTTAAATTATACAGAGTAAAGAAAAGCAGGAGGCCAGGCTTTTCTGGAAATATAGTCAGTCACATACATGCCAGGTCCAGATTCCTCCCTGAATCCACTGTAGATCTGCTAATGATGTTGTTGCTCACAGTGCTTTTACCCCTGACTAAGCCCAAGTCACTCAGTTGCCACAGTAAAGCCCCAGAGCGTGGGGAGCTTCTCTTGTTGCGGACTGTGATGTGCAGCATTTGCTTTTCCTTTTCTGCTACACTCAAAACAAGCAGAATGATGGCAGAAGCCCTTTATAGCACTAATAACGTGATGATGTAGTAGGGATTGTATCTGTTGTAGTCATTATACGCGCAATCCTGCTGTTGGATCCATTTATTTATGTAATTCACACGCTGCCGACTCCTCAAGTAGTGGTTCCTCTATTACAGGCCCGTAGAAAGGTGAAGGCTTCACATTAATCCTCCTGCCACATCCATTCAAACCGCTGCCTACGCATTGTAGAACACCCGAAGAGTGTTTCTTAGCAGTGGATCCGATTCTTTCCCTCCACTGAACGCGGCCATGATCTCAAGGACCCCCAGATGAGGACGGATCACGGTCGAGGTCTAATCCAGAGTTCAAACAGCAGCGGGAAATTCATGGCTTTTGTCAGACTCCTTTTTCCACGCAGGAGTTGAAAGTTAACCCTTAGAACGCAAGCAGCACGGATCCATGCTAGAAGCGCAACAAATGGTCATTCACCATCATATATGCAAGTTGGTTAATGTCCGCCTGGTTAGTGTTGATGGTCGAGGTGTCAGACATCATGCTGAGCCTTGTTTGGTGTTTCTATGCCTAATATTGTAATTTAAAAAACATGTAATAATAAAAACCACTACTGGGGTTTTAAAATGTTGTCATACGCAAATGCCCATGAAGAACAAAAATGAACAAATGTATTGTATTTTAGGTCTTAGAAACAAACAGAAAAAACTCTAGATCTTTGAACCCAGGATAGTCTCCGCCCACAAGTGGGTGGGGAAAACCCGCAGAGGTAGGGGGTCCGGAGAGCGGCCGAGAGAAAGAGCAGCAAACGGTGAGCATGTAGGAGAGCAAAGACTGGTTCTAGACTGATTTACGGCAGATTTTTCTAATACCTCACGGTTAGGATAGGATTTTCAAGTTAGGAAGTTTCTGTAATACATTTACATTTACGGCATTTATCAGTCGCTTTTATCCAAAGCGACTTCCATTCCCTAACTACAGGGGGCAGTCTCTCCCTGGAACAACTTGGGGTTAAGGGTCTTGCTCAGGGACCCAGTGGTGGTGCTGAAGGTACCTCTTGGTCTAGAGGCAAGTATCCTACCCACTAGGCCACCACCACACTGAGTTCTAAAGGGTTAAACCTGTGGTTCCCATAGGTAGTCCAAAGAGGAATGTGATAGTATACGACAAATAAATACATACATACATAAATAAATAAATAACAGCTGAGCCCAAAAGATGGTCCTTCAAAGATGCCATTGGGTTTTTTTACAACAAACGGAGCCTGAATCACCACGGCTGTGACACGGTGCCAACAAGCGGCGGAAAATATGCCAAGATTCATGGCATGGCAATATGTCCGAAAGCCCGACTGTATTTTCTCTTCTTTTTTCCAATTCCCCAAATGATTTATGAGGGTATTTTTTCCACCCTGAATTAGTACAGCACAGCAAGACACTCCAACTTGTTCAGTGGTTTCATCCGAGAATTTGGAGGCCGTCCCGCAAAAAGAATAAAGCTCGGTAATACACAGGCCAGATGGTGTTAAATGTTTAATCAGGTTATTTTTTCCTGAGCTAAATATCTCTGTAGAGTGACTTGTTACTGTACCAGTTACTGTATAGTAACACATTTCACAGCCCAGATCTTGCATTCTCCCTGTATTTTGTTGTTATCCACTCACTACTCATCATGGTGGGGGTGACTCAGTGGGTAGGATACTTGCCGCCGGACCAAGAGGTCACGGGTTCGAATCCTACCTTCAGCACCACCACTGGGTCCCTGAGCAAGACCCTTAACCCCAAGTTGCTCCAGGGAGAGACTGTCCCCTGTAGTTAGGGAATGAAAGTCGCTTTGGATAAAAGCGCCTGGTAAATGTTTATATACCAATTTACTTAATCTCTTTTCGTTCCCTAGAATCACATGGTATTATTACGTTACTGGCGCATGTAAAACTGCAAACTGATGCATGTCATGAGGAAGCATGACTGAAACACTCCTTATAACTTCAATGCAAATGGCCAAAGATTGTTAATATATATATATATATATAAAAATGGACTGGTGGCTCATTCTGCTTGTTTTGAGTGTAGCAGGAAGGACATTCAATTTTAAAGCTTAGTTTCAAATCATTGTCTTTTATTGTCTTTAATTTCCCTTTTTAAAGGGAAGTTTTTGAAACTAAGCTTTAAAATTAAATGTGTTGTTACTGTGAGACACCAGTACATTTATATGGGGTGGGGGTAGCTCAGGGGTGGAGGGGCTCAGTGGGTAGGATACTTGCCTCCAGACCAAGAGTTCATGGGTTTGAATCCTACCTTCAGCAGACCGCCACTGGGTCCCTGAGCAAGACCCTTAACCCCAAGTTGCTCCAGGGAGAGACTGTCCCCTGTAGGTAGGGAACAAAAGTCGCTTTGGATAAAAGCGTCTGATAAATGCCATAAATGTAAATATATATATTAACAATTTTTGGCCGTTTGCATTGAAGTGATATGGGCTCTTTAAAAAAATTCAACAGAGAATGTGGCTAAAAATCATCTTTAAAACAGAGCATTGGTTTGTTAAAAAGCTAAGTAAATAGGTAAGCTTGATATCGACTTACTACATTCAGATGCAGTTCTATGTGGTGCCTTGAGATTCCCATATCATGGAAAACAACATTCTCCTGACTTTAGTTTTGTTTTCTAGTTAAAGACGTTAATGTACTACCTAACCACTGCCTTCACAGACCATATTGTTTAGTAATTGTAATTCCGGCATTCCAGGAACAACAGCCCATTATGAACACCAATCCACTTACCTGCCTATCTAGCCTGCAGCAGTCTAGCCCCGCCCACTCATACTGAAGTTATAAGGAGTGTTTCAACCTGGATTGCTTTTTGAATGAGCAGCCAATCAGAACAGCAGCCAGAACAGAGGCTGTGAACATTTATCAGGCACAGTAACCAAACCAGTCTGTTCATTTCTAATGGATATAGAGGGGTTAGAAATAATTATATGGCTGTTCTGAGCAGATAAACCCATATAAACATCCTAATGGACCTCAGGGTGAAAAAAATCAAACAGGAAAAATGCAAGCTTTGGGTCCTTTAATACATCATTGGCCTTTCACACTTGCGTTAATATATCTTTGGGGTTGCAACATCTGGTGGGTAGCCTAATTGCCAAGCGTAGCAATACCGCTAATCGTTTTGTGCAAACATGGGAGCTTAAATCCATAAGTGGTGTTGCTGTGGGAGGTAATATGGGCTCATCCTTCGAATTGATCAGGATTCCGGATAGTTTGTGAAGAGCAAGGGCTGAACCGGTAGCCTTTACAGTAACTCCAGGATAACCAATGCATGGATCATATGACTCACACCTTCTAGCTATTATAGTTTTGATGCACTTCTGATATCTCTTGGCCAGTTTTTTTTCCCCCAGTTATCTGTCCCAGTGGGGTGTTTGCTGTTGCTGCTGTGTTGTATTGAAATTTCCTCAACCCTGGAGCCTCAGGCTAGGCTAGCTCTTGTTCGAGCAGCGCTGTTAATGTAGATAACATGTCGGATTTCTTCAGCGGCATGAAACCGGAGGCCCTTCAGCCGTTGCCGCCTCATTTTAATATCAATTCAATAAGAACCTGATGAATATTGTAATAGCACTTTGGGGCCTAACCAGTCAGATTCTTGTAAAAAAAAAAAAAAAAAAAAAAGAGGCCCTTCCCAAGAATGGAACATACTGTGGCCGCCTGCTCTCTGGAATTCTGCAGAGAACAGAGTAATGGCACCCATTTTACTCATTGACTCAATATTTAGGGCAGCAATTACTTGAAATTGTAGGTTATTTCACCGTGCCAGGATTATGTGTGCCAGGGAGGGGGAATCAGCCTGCAACATGTCACGAGGAGAAAAGGGCAGATTTGGAGACTCTTGATGGGGATTAATTGTGCAGAGAGCCGTACTCGTACATGAGAACGGAGTAATTGGCTTTTTAATTTTTTTTTATTTATTTTTTTGGGGCGGGGAGACTTTTTTGTCACGTTTTTTTTTTTCTTTCTTGTGCCGACCAAAATGAGAGGCTGCCTAATAAGTTTAGTTTTAATAACGAGTGCACTCAGAGAAGCGCCGGCGCGCTAATTGCTTGCTTATTTTGTCGCCGGGCGCCAAAGGTCGAATCTGAACGCAGGCAGGGAATCTGCTTCAAACGCTGCCGCGGGGGAAAGAAGCGGCCGAATTCGCTTTTGTTTCGGGGAGGGGTCATGCCGAATGCAGCCTGCAATTTGTCTGCAAACTTGGGGTAATTTCAGAGCGGCGCATGATGTAGGTTTGAGAGCGTGGAGATGTGATGGATCTCATTATTGTAATGTAGCGGGCTAGGAGCCGGGAGCAGGCCGATAAGCACTTGATTTATAGCGTAATCCCGAAGGGCAAACTATAACTTCAGTCTCGAGAAGAAAACAGTCGTTTATGGCGATCCTGGCTCTTCGAAGTCTTCCAGTCCAACCCGTGAATGAAGTGGCAGTCGTGAAGGAACGTGAGCAGCCGTATGTGATCAAGAGCGTAAATCAGTCGGCAGGAATGCGATCGGAACCCTCATGGCAAGGGATTTCAGGATAATCTGTTTTTAATCCGAGCGCTGTTTACACTGATAAACGCACAGTAAACAGATCCTAATTGGCCATGGATTGCATTGCTTGAGCCACTGCTGTTAGCGTGTGCATCATCCGCTTAACACAACACCCCCCCTCCTCGCGGTTCACCCCTGTTAAACATCTCACGCGGCCACGGTCATTAAAGTTGACATTTTTTAATGTAACTGAAACTGCAGCGAGGCATTCTTCCTCCATAACAGACAGTCGTGAAACAAAAGCCTCGCAGTGTAAAAACCGCACGTTTATACCTGAGGACTCAGCCAGGAGAAATACTCCAGTATGCCCTATGGCTAGGCATGAGAAGAGCTATTTGTGGCCACAGTCAGATGACATCACATTGATGCACGTCTGGCACAACCACCAAGCGCTTCCATAGAGAAATGATGGGCACAGTTGGGCAAGTGGGGACTTTTTTAAGGTGTGCTTTTGGCAGAGAAACAAAAGAAATTCTGTGTTTATTAAACGGAGACGTTTTGTCTTTGAGATATCTGTCTGAACATTGTCTTTTTGGGCCTAAAGGTCCTGGTGGTACCTTACATATAGGATAGCTTTACTTGAACAGGCATTTATGCGCCAGGTTTTTGTATTAGCTGAGGGGGAAAAAAAACATTCCTAGATAGAAATAACTCTGTTTGAAACCCCATAACAGTCCCTCAGCAGATGGATCCTATTTCAAAACCATTTCAAAACCAGCAGGTAAGCATTCAAGGCCTAGAAAGATATAAAAGTTCAGGATGCGTTTTTCCTATCCAACCAATGTCACAGTCGAGTCAACTGTGAAAGCAAAGAATTCAGGGAGGAACGAAGCACAGACTCTGACCTAAGACTGTGATTTAGGAAGGTGAATAAAAAAACAAGATAAGACCCGAAGTAACCGTCCATTAATGGTCTCAGACAGCATCATTAAGAGCAGGGGTGTGGAACTCCAGTCCTGGAGGGTCGTGGTCCAGCAGGTTCTGGTGATTTCCCTGCTCAGAGACACTTGGTTCACCTCACCAGGCCATTTTCAGGTTTAGTGAATGTGTTTGAGTAGGAGAACCATCAAACTGAGCCGGACACCGGCCCTCCGGTATCAGGTCAGAGAGTGTGATGGAGTGTAGACTATACCATTTTTTTTGTGCACCTATGGACCTATGGTTATATTACATGTGCAAAGAAGTTGCAATCTATATGGATCACACATCTACATGAAAGAGTAATCAGAACTTCAACCCAAAAGTCAATGACAGAAGTATACCACCCACATTTAAAACAGTGCTGAGGTCCAATGATGCAAAAAATCAAGATCTTCAGGTCATATGTTTGGAGGAAAAAGAAGAAGAACCCTCATCAGTTGTTAAGAATAAGACTGGGTAGGGTTGTGTAGCAGCCAGTGGAGTATTATGGGGATCTGTACTAGATATAAAGACATCGTGAGAGTGAAGAAGCTGGAGTAGAAAAGAGGTTGGATATTACTAGAAGGCTCTAATCCAAGCTATAAATCATAAGCACTTCAAGAAATGAAAGTAAAGGTCTGAAATTGCCTCAATTTCATCCTCAAAATGACTAGATCTTACATGAGTCCTAAATAAAGACTGTTAAATGTTTATATGGAGGCTGTGAAAGGTTTTTATTTAAACTAAATACTAACTAAAATGCACACTTTTTTGTGAATGTACACCACCAGTCAAAAGTTTGGACACACCTTCTCATTCAGTGTTTTTTCTAATATTATTAATATATTATTTATATTGAAAACAAACACAATGATGAAGGGACACATGGAATTATGCAGTAAACAATAAAAGAGTTAAAGAAACCAGACTCTGTTCTGTAATAAGGGAATGATGGACTGTTGTTTTTTTACTGAGTTCAGTGGT
>JBBPDC010000028.1:194698-207462 GCA_037974485.1 Hemigrammopetersius urotaenia
TCATCATAGCTTGCGTAGTATAGACCCAGCTCCCAACCCAACTTTGTGAATAGATTAACGGCGATATTTTTTTTTATGGTGCGCTAAGAGTCTCGTGTTAACGCCGTTAACGTCGCAGCACTAATAATAATATATCTAAACACCTGATTTTTAGCAGTTTTTTAGCCAGTGAGGTGATTTGGGGTGTTGTTGCTCAAGATTCAAGATTCTGTATTTGTCACATGCATAGTCATACGGGTACAACACACAGTGAAATGTATCCTGAACCTCCTTTTGACTGTGCAGACACTATAGAAAATAACTACATTTTAAACAGAGGAAAATCTAATTTTCCGAGGCACAAAATGAAGGAGATAAGTACAAGTAAGTAGATATAAGTTTAAATGGAAGTACAATTTAAAAATTGTAACACAATCTGAACATTTCTAAAACACTGTCTAAAAGTAAATAACTTAACAACTGCATTTACTAGAGGGGGAAATGTGTGGAAAACGATTAAATGCGCTGTTCTTGGCTGTCAGGAAGCATAACACTGCAACTCTCCATCCAAAGCTGAGTTAAATTTTTTGCCTGGACAGCATTTTAAGCAAGGCATGTATCGTAGTGCCCTTTTACAAGCGCTTGTTCTGATGGGAAACCCCAACAAGCGCTCATAAATGGGCACCATGGCGAAGTCAAGTAATAAAGTTGAATAGGTGTTTATTATTTCAATCGAATACACAGTACGGAGGGAAATGAAGCATTGTTCCTCCAGGACCATAGTGCATCACAAAGAACAAAAACAGAACAACTGAAGACTAAGACAGGACTAAAGAGATGCTGTAATTTACATGAGCAGGCAATATCCGGTGCAGTAACAGTACTAGTATAAGTATAGTATAGTAGTATAAGAGTGTTTACCGCATTATAACAGATACTGTTTCCTGGCAGCAGTCATTAAGTGTGCAAAACGTTCAAAGGAATGCAAAGATAAATGATTGTGCAAGTAGCAGAAACAGGATTTGGGAAACAAATGTACAGTATGTAAATAAATACACTGGCGTTTGGGGAGCATGTTTAATTCTTGGTGAGCTTGTTTAATTTTAAGGGATACAAATGGCCAAGAATGAACTACAAGTGTATAAAACCATACAAATGTAATGAGTAGAAAAGTTAAATCACGGTCAAAAAGTGGATCACGGTCTCTCTAGAGGTTGCTGTGGGTGGTCCTGAGATCGTAGGAGCCCGGGTTTAACCGGCCTGCCCGCTGCAGGCCTGCGTCCTCCCCACCGTTTCAGCCGCTGTCTGGAGTCCGTCTCGCTGTTGGACAAATCTCAGCGGGCTGGATGTGCTCAGAGGCGCTTCTTTCCACTTCAACAGGATTTGTGTGGCGGAGACGAGTGCTCGGCAAGCACCACAGAAACATTATACTGCCCCCCTGGGAGGTGGGATAGATCGGGGCTTTATCTGCTTTCTGATCGCGCCCTTGCCTAGTGGTTCGCTATTTCGTCCTGGCTGCACATTTCAGAGTGAAAATGACATTGATATTTGTAAATATCAATAGAGAAAATGAGGGTGTCTGGGATGGAAAGGTTTTTTTTTTTCTTGTTCATTGATGTGGTGGTTCTTGCAGCGAGAGAAAATGTTGCTCATCGGTGGGCTGCGCTCGAATGAGGAGGAGGAAACGCAAGGGGATTTGATAAACAGGCACTTGCTTACCTGCTGGGTTTTGCGGCACAAGACACTGTAATGCGAAGACTAGCTGTAGGGCAGCAGCGCTGTGGTAATAAAACAGTGGTGTAATGCATGACGGTTTAACTGTAAAGTTGCGATTCTTGTAATTACTGATTTAAAGTTTACTATCATGAACAGATAGCAATGGAACACCATTACCAGTTATGAAATTCTCAGGTTTGTACAGTAAAAAAACACCCAACACAAAGTAGAATTTAATTAAAGTATTAAAATACTATAAGTGTTTTTTTCTTATTTTAGCATTCCTATGGTTCAATAAGTAATAAGGTGTATAATAGACAGTGTATACATTTTTCAAGTATTCCCAAAATGTTTGTGGAACTAAAGAGTGTAGATGTACATGGCTATACACATTTAATGTGACAGTAGTTTTAAAGTGAGTGAAGAAGGAGCAGAGTTCAAGAGGGTTGTTGCAAAGTGTTCAGAATGAAGCTCAGTCGCACTATTTATCACATAGTTTACATAAACCAATGGTTACCTCTTAGAAATTTCCCAAGTGCAAATTATTTAAAGCAGTGGTGACAGAAACCAGATGTTCAAAATGTTGGTTTTTGTCACAATCATTGTAAAGAAATGGCACCTTTCTCTACTACGCTTGTACAACTATTTCCCATCAAAGCACCCTGACAGACTTTGTTAAAATCTCAAATATTGAATTAGACATTAATTTTCTGACTTGCTTTACTAAGAATTTAATACAGTAACCCCTCAGTTTTACGCAGAACCGAACTTTATTACAGCCACCAGTCCAGCACAACCGCCATAACAACAACAAGAAGAAGAAGCCTGCTGTAGCATGTAGCATGACTGCTCCATGTTTTGTCCTTGTATTTTAGTGTTTTAACCACCCCCGCACCATTTTCAACTGTTATCTCAGTTTATTTAGTATTAGTAAGCTCTGCCCTGTCGAAACATGTGGCTAGAAACAGTTATTTCAACGTTTCCTTTGTTTTCGCTCGCCGCACGCTTTTAATGCTAACCGCTTATGCTAACGTTTTTTTAAGCAATAAAGTTTTCTGATTCTGATGATTTATTTACCTTTACATTTTCTTTAGGGGTAATGCATTAAACTGAGTTTAACATGGAATTATAGTGTTCTGGGAGCAGATTTGGGGGCATATTTAGGGTTTACAACATTTTTAAGGCGATTTTTCACTATACACGGATGTTTTTGGAACGTAACCACCCCCAAAAAAGCGGGGGATTACTATATCTACAATCGATAAAAGGAATTGAATTACATAACTTGGACATCAGTTCTTTTTAAAGAAAATAAAGAAGAGGAAAATTGATGTATATATAATATTTTGTGTACTTGCCAGGCTGGTACCTGGATAATAGACCTTTCTAAAAACCACTTTAAAAGAATTTGCGTGTAGCTGTGAACTCACCAAACCATTGTGCCGTTAGAACGACTGCTGACTAATACGAACTGGCCAAAGAATTTTGATCTGATCTTTACACCATCACATCACAAATATACTGTCCAATGATAAACCATACAAACAGCTTGGTGGCTTTACATCATTGTATTAATAATGACTGTAATTACAGCAGTCCATCATTTCAACAAAGCGTATCTGGTGTCGTTCCAAGCAGAGATAGTGAGCGAGATGGTGAGATGCCTTTTAAATGATGTTTACTGGAACTGTTTCTAAATAAAGTAACTATTGGAGATCATTCCAGACAGACAGAGATGTTCAGAAGTCACTTCTTGCGAGTCGAGTCTTAGGTTAGAGTCTCGTTATTAGATGCCTCTGTCAGATTCAACGTGGCCTCAAATAACAAGCCTTTCATTACAGAAGAACCTTTAATCTGACAGAACTGAGACGCTGCCTGCAGTAAATATGGCACATGTGTTGGCGCTATCGTCAGGAGGTTGCGAGTTCTAATGAGTTCAACTGGCTTTTCTCACGCAGGGTGGTCCTCCCTCTCCCCCATCACTCAGCATGATGCTAACCAGTGTGGGCTTCTGTTAGCTGATGTGACAGAATCGGGAGTCAACCTTGTTCTCCAGCCATGTTAAGTTATCTGATGTCCGATGATGACCTTCCCCCTCCCAGTGTTGGTGGTTTTGTGTGAACGTGGGAGTCTTAGCTAGTGGGTGGGATTGGAGATGACTTTTTTTTTTTTTTTGTCCTTCAGACTGAGGGTTTTCTATAATGAAAAGCTCCTTATTTGAAGCTGTATTGAACCCACCGCTGCGAGCTGTGAGGAGAACGGCCTTACAGTAATTACTGCTGTTTACCGTTCCTGATTCTGCCTCCAGGCCATGGTTCTGACGACTCAGGGGAGCTTTTCCCATAACGAGCTTGGGACTTTTCCTTTAAAAAAAATAATGAAATGACCCGGAATGTTGGTGAGGTACCTAGTATTTGGTTCACTTAATCCACCAGAAGGAGAAAAAAAGGAGTATTTGCATTGCAGCATTGACT
Source organism: Hemigrammopetersius urotaenia (assembly GCA_037974485.1). Classification (NCBI taxonomy): domain Eukaryota; kingdom Metazoa; phylum Chordata; class Actinopteri; order Characiformes; family Alestidae; genus Hemigrammopetersius; species Hemigrammopetersius urotaenia. The sequence continues at coordinate 198,868 of JBBPDC010000028.1, forward strand.
GCCGCTGCTGTGAGAGTAATGCAGATTCACCAAAACACCCACGAAGCAATGCCCTCAAACCCCAACCCCAATTAGAGACGTCCTTTTCTTCCCATTATATAACAAATGTCCATGACCGAGTTCTAATTGAAAGGGGATAAATGGCTCTAAAAATCCGAAAATATATTTCTAAAATATTTTTCTTGTCTTTCACTCAGATATTTTCTTTCATTCTGGAAAGTAGAGGAATGTGCTACACAAAAAAGAGAATGGCATTTCTTTGGCAAAGACACATGTAAGGTTATATTCATTCGCTGCTTTAAGATATTCAATCAGTTTTATTGGTAAGTCTTAAATAAAGCTTGAGCCGAGAGGAGCTACAAGTTGTTTTTTATTCCAAGAAGTTAAGAATGAACTCATTAAGTTATTCCATTGTATTTGGAGAGACATGATTAGTATTTTGTATCTGTTGTATTTATATATTCAACAAATATAATATCCAACAATCAGCCACCTGCCTAACACATCTGCTGGATTATCTGCACCAGGAGTAGATAGGATTGAGATTTTGGGGTGTTTTGATAGGTGTTCTGTGTCGAAGTAACATCCACACCCAAAGTTTCCCAGCAGAACATCACCCAGAGCATCACAAACTGGCTTCACCTTCTTCCCAAAGTGCATCCTGGTGCCATCTCTTCCCCAGATAATCAGTTCCCACACACCCGGCCATCCACAAAATGTAAAAGAAATGTGATGATCGGACCATGCCATCCTCTTCCATTGCTCTATGGTCCGGTTATGATGCTGAGGTGCCCATTTATAGGAGCTATTGAACAGTGATCAGTGATCAGCATTGTCACTCCGTCGTTGCCTACTCAACCCCATACACAACAAAAGTGTTCTCCTGCCTTTCTATCATAGCCAGCCTTTTCTTAATGCCATAGTGGCTCTTCTGTTGGATTGTGATCCCTGTTCATCACCAAAAGCTGCCACAATGGGCCCATGAGCGTCAGAATGGCAATGGAAGAAGATAACAGTCAATAAATCACATTTCTTGTAAATCCTGTGGATGGCCACGTGAGTGGGCATTGATATTTTGGGGAAGAAACCCTATTGCTAGTCCACAGGTGGTCCTTCCTTCCTAAGATACTGACCACTGCATACCAGAATCCCCCCACAATACCTGCTGTATTGGGGATGCTCTGACCCAGGCACCAGCAGAATTTGGCCCCGTCAAAATCGCTTAGATGCTTCCAGAACTGACTTACTTGTTTACTTGCTGTCTAATATATCTCACCCTATGACAGATGCCACTGTAATCTATTCACTGTCTGCGGTTTGAATACTATTGTAGCAGTCCCTGTGTGACCTAGAGTTTTGCACACCCTGTTATTGAACTGTGGGTAGCAGGAGGCACTGGATCTTTTTTTATCCCTCGATAAAAGAAACTCCATGCTGCCTTTATTGTTGGATGTGCCGCAATAATTTCATGAGGTAATTACGATGGAAGTGCACATTACTGAATTAATTACTGTAACAATAAAAGGCCACCGAAGTGTGAAACACACTCCTATTCATGTGTTTCACGCTCAAAGAAATAAAAAAAAAAAAATCGGCAAGTTCTCACTTTGGTGAGATCGTGTTCTTTGCATAACAAAACATATGCAGGAAAGAGTTAAGGAGAAAGAAAACAGTCCTGTCTGTCTGCCTTTTCTCCATCTGCCCAGACTCCCTCATCACGCAGGCTTATTCGAGTGTGTTTATCTGTCTGCGGCGCCCTAAACGCTACCTAACACACAGTCGTTCCTGAAGGCGCAGAGGCACAGATAGGCTTTTCCTGATGATTCATACTCATGCTTTCATCCGCATGGGAGGAAGTTGAAAAGAGCATTGCCTCTTCCCCAGCTTGTGCCAAAATAGCTGCTGATGAAAGCTGGCACTCTCCCAGGAAGGTAAGACTCCTGTCACCGTGCTGAAATCCAGCGCAGCACAACAACGCGTTATGTAACGTCCCAATCAGGCAAATGCAAACTCCTTCGATCCCATCAACAGCAGGTTCAAGAACTGTATGCCCATCACATATTTACTTGAATCCATTCTCTCTCAGTCATCATCGGGGCTTTCTGCTAAACTAGACCAGATCGATCATCATCAGAGTATTTTGGCCCCCTGTTCTTCAGACCACTTCAACCACCATGGGTCACCTGCATGTGCTGCCCACCACCTAACAAATGGCACTTTTCCACCGGCACAAGGAACTGAAAGGTTTCTCCATTACAAATTTACATTTACGGCACTTAGCAGACGCTTTTATCCAAAGCGACTTCCATTCCTTAACTACAGGGGGCAGTCTCCCTGGAGCAGCTTGGGGTTAAGGGTCTTGCTCAGGGTGGTGCTGAAGTTAGGATTCAAACCTGGATCACTGGGTCCGGAGGCAAGTGTCCTATCCACGAGACGTACCACGAGACGTACCATGCTGCTTGATGGCAGGGCTAAATGCCAGCCGCAGCCGAGCTGAATGCATCACTGCTTTCTGATTGGTTGAAAAGTTATTTTCACAACATTTTTTTTATCATCCATGCAAAAAAAACAACAACAATGGAGATACAAACTAAAAACTGGGAAGTCAATAAAGTACAAGCACGACTGTTTGTCTGTTGGGCTGAAGATACATTTATGTGAGAAGTGCGAAAGCTAAGAAGGCAGAGAATTTTTTTAAGTCAAACAATGCCATAAAAAATAAAAGACCAGAATAATAAAAGCCACACCCTTGCAGTGGGCTGGCACCCCGCCCTCTGTGAGTCCCTGCCTCGCGCCCGTAGACCCCAGGATAGGATCCAGGTACCCGTGACCCTCGTGAACATTAAGCAGTTACAGAAAATGAGTGAGTGAATGAATAACAAAAGCAACACTGACAGAAAAAAATTGTTCCACTGGTTCCATGGACGCAGCTTTGAGGCGATGACCAGCCATGAACAGTGGGGGCGTAATTTCATGTCAGAAACACTGTGCGTCTCTGTGTGACTGCGCAGTCATAACTTAAGCAATTTCCTCTGGAATCAGTAAAGTTTTCTGATTCTGATGGCATGCTAGTGTATGTGGTGCTTGTAAAGAGTACCAGACCCACTGGAGTTACTGGGTTGATACACACTGCAATCTAGAACTTCAGGTTTCCCTTATAAAACTGGTCCACAATAAATCTAAATATGCTGGTGATTAATGTGATGTTGCCCTGTATGGACTGGCGCTCAGGGTTTTTCTCCACCTTCTCCATCTTGAGTGGTTCAGATAATGGATGGATGAATAATCTGATGATAAAGGCTGGATGTCATGCCAGTGCCTGAAGGCCTAACCAGTAGGAGAAACTGTTTAGCTATTTCTATGTAGATACCCTCTACAAAACATTAGATTTAAGAGTGTGAAACCCTTTCATCTTATATTTAAGGCGTTTATTCAGGAGGCTCTATTATTTAAGGGGCAAATTTTGAAACAGCAAGGTGAAAATTCAATAGTTTAACCTCTTAATCACTTTAATCTGTGCACTTTTTCCCCTCGTTTTCTATTATTTCCTGTATGGGTAAGTAAGGTCAAAAGTAAGGTCATATTAAGGGGTAAAATTCAGGTGTCTGGTTTCGTGACGGTGCTGAAAACATCTGATTGGACCATTTTGTGTTCGGCATTTTATGAATACATTTCTATGAAATGCAGAAAAATCTCAATAATAATAATAATACTTGCGAAGATTAAATACAAACATTCTGTTAATTTACATGTTTTGAGTTTCTAGAAATCATTAGGAGGCCTAGAGGGCCCTGAGGGCTTCCCTCTAGTGCGTCAACAGATGGGCTACAGTCTGTAACTGGAGCTTCAGTAGAAGGGTTTCTAATAAAGTGGGCATTGAGAGTGTATGGCCCTTGAAAGCAATGGAAAGTTTTCCAATGTAGATCGATGCAGTGATGTGCAGTAAGCCACCAGTTGATATAGTGATGTATAATAAGCCGCCACTGTTTGTGCCACCTTGTCAAAGCAGCGCGGTGCTGTATTAATCGTAATTAATATCCTTAATAAATTGTTCGCCATTAAATTGTGTTCATTCTCATTCAGTTATTAGGCTTAATTTTGGAATTGCTGGGTGATGAGACATCCTGATTACGATCATGCTCCGTCACACAATGATAAACGAGCGAATGATGAATGTCTGCGAGTTTGATAAATGCGCCTGATTAGTCGAAACACAACCGTTAGCGATTTATCAGAATTCTCGCTCCCAATCAAGGCAGTAGTAAATATAGATCTGTGGCCGAAACCGTGGCAGGTGCGTTTGTGACAAGGTGCTAAATTTACTTCGGATGACAAAAATATCTTGGCTTCATCTCTCTCCACCCACTCCGCCCCCCACCACCCCCACCCCCTTGTAATCATCAAAGTTTTAAGCGGGCAGAATATGGAAGAATTAAGCTGCTTGGATAACATTCTGATGAGCCCCTCTTGCCGAGGCTCGCGAAGACAGATTTGAATATCTTTGAGTATTTTCTATGTTCAGAAGAGCAGAATTGATTCATTAATGAGGTATTATTTGAAAGTTCCTATTTTAAGCGAAGCGGGTGAGGGTATTTAGCATTCAGGCAGCCGAAGACATTCTTTCAGGCTTGTGCTCCTACGCCCAAGGAGGAGCAGATAAACGGATAGGCGGGGGGACGGTAAAAAATGTAAATATATGCTCTGTGCATACAACCTGGTGAAAATGAGGGTATCCAGAGTTTTCCTGCCTCGTGGTGTTTTTTTGGTGTTTTTTTGGGTATTTCTTTGCTTCATGTGTCCCCAGGCAACTTTAAAACCACACGTTTGAGTCAAAAGAAGCCTGAACGGAAGGACACAGGTAGAGGGATTAGCCCTGGGGCGGGGGCACCTTACGCAGGACGTGTCCCCTTGCCTGGCTCAAGGACGCTAAATCCTCTGAGAACTAAGGTCCAAGATTATGGCTGCATGTTTGCATGAACGCGGGTCTAAATGGTCGACATGTTTCCATTTAATCCTTTGGAAGGTGGTAATAAAAGCCTGTTTAATGCAATGTGGAAAGTGGGGACCCCTCCGGTCCTGTGTGTTTGTGAGTAAACAAGAATTTGAATAGATTTGATAGGTTTAAGCAGGTAAAATTTCTCAGAAATGTCTTATTTTGTACTATAAAAGGTACAGAATGTGGGCATGATCCAACCCCAGATCTGGTTCTGGAGCTACATATCTGATCCAGTCCATTGTTTCTTTCCATAATAATGATATTTCCATAAACAGATTTTGTCCACAACCTGCAGCAGATCATAGAGTCTCTATATGGAAGCTGTTGAGTGAACGACTGTAAATGAAAATATGTCAAATAAAACGAGTCTCCGTTATAAGATGAGAGAATCTGTGACAGCGAAGGTCTGACTCCTGGTTGTGTGGTGATGCAGAGTCTAACTCTGGCCTTTACCTTTAAATGCACTCAATAACAATTATATTAGGTGACTTTTTATTGGTCAGCAGTGGTGCATATAAACTGGCATTTTCTAATAAAGACTCTAATGGTGAACATACTGTAGATGTATTTGTTAGTAAAGAACACTGAGTGTGTTTTTAGTATGTTAAGTGTATAAAATCTCCAAAAATGTCTGACTGGTAATGTCTGTATGTATGTGTGCAACATGATACCAAACCCAGCCTGCATTTTAAGGATGGAAAGATGGAAAACTTCCATTTAAAAATGAAATGTGACATGCAACCGCAAAAATGTCATATACCACCTGAGGGAAACACTGCACACGGGCCCTTTAAAACTTCTCGGCCGCTCCATTATTTCCACTGTGGTTAAGCTTTCCACCTTTCATCTAAACTTCCATCTGAAAAGTGAGCATAAAACCGAGCGCGCTGTTGAATAATACAATAACTTTGAGCGAATTCACCAGGGAGGTCAGTCAAACATGATCAATATTAAACACGCCGAAATGGTACAATAAGTCCAAACTGTCTCTTTAAGCACATCCGAAATACAAAATTATACTGTTTTATTTAGCAAAATAGAGTAATTGGGCCTGAATTGTACAGCTGTATATGTTTAGCGGCTGTAAAATCGCACTCTGCAGACTGATGCACAGTATTAAAGGACTCGGGTCAGATTCAGAGGGCAAAAGATGAACGGGAACATTCCTAATTACATAATAATTTCCTAATTACATCTTAAGGTCATCATGATAATTAAAATAATCTAGAATAGTCCATTAACTAAAACATTGGGCTAGCAATGCCCAACAGTGCTGAGCCCTCATGAAGGCTAAAAAGAGTGTTTGCAGCCTCAAAGCATAGATCCATGTTTTTTCCGCCAGTCGATTCAAATACACAATCCGAATCAGTTTTAAAGGCCAGGTATACTTACATATGCAAGGAATTTGGCTAGAGTGAGGATGTGCCTATGTATGCTTCGTGAGTGACATCATTTTTGCAGTTTTCGCTTGTTGGGGTTTATGGTATTAAATGGAAAAGAAAAATTGCGCAGCAGCCCTGGAAGTTAATGGATGGATGGGATGGTGAAATGTAATTCATCACATGGCTTGGTTACACAGCACAGTGGTGCGGTGAGTAATAAGGCATTCGGGTGGTGGATACTTGCCTCTGGACCAAGAGGTCATAGGTTCGAATCCTACCTTCAACACCCCACCACTGGGTCCCTGAACAAAATAACCCTAAATTGCTCCAGGGAGAAACTGCCCCCTGTAGGTAGCGAATGGACGTCGCTGTAGATAAAAGCGTCTGATAAATCCCGTAAATGTAAATATAAATTGGGTTTGATATCTGACCAAGGTGGCTGGGGGTCCCTTCTGTGAGGAGTTTCTATGTTCTCCATATGTGTGCATGGATTTCCACCTGGTGTTCTGGGCTCCTCCCACAACCCAAAGACATGCAAATTAATTGGAGATGCTAAATTACCCCGGATATGAACGCGTTTGTCCCCCTGCCATGTGATGGACGGATGACCTGTCCAGGGTCCAGAGTTCTGGGATAGGCTCCAGCACCCCCACAACCCTGATTACAGGGTTGTTCAGATGATGGATGGAGGGAAGGATAACTTACTTAATTACATAATGATGTACAGTACCATACTAAAGTCTTTTTTTACGTTCATATAACAAAAAATTCTAGCTTAATCTAAAACGAATGAATATAAATAACATTATAGTAAACAGTTTTAGTGATGTTTATGTTCAGTATATCAGTGTGTTCCTTGTGGAAGTCCAGTTTTACTGTAGTTTCATCAGAAACCTGGTTCGACTCGATCAGTCCTTCATTAAATTAAACCAGGAGCTGCTGATGGAGCTTCACCATCCAAACCACGGCTGGAGGAACCGAGGAGGAACCTGGAACCGAACCTGTGTTCTCCTCACCAGCTCACACAGTATCAACCAGTTTCTTACACACAAAACAAACCTGGATACTTTTTACCGCTTTCTTGTTTGTTTGCATTGATTCGAATGTCAGCTTTAGCAGCAGTAGAGCACTTTATCACACGCTGAGAAAAATGGCTTTGAATTTGCACAGTGTTGTACGTGCATTTAAATATGTCATGTATACTGAATATATAGCGAAAGGACAACACGAGCGCAGGGTAAAGAGCCGTTTGCAGGGCCGTGGTCAGAAGCTATCAGACGAGCGTGTCTGTTCCTAGGTGGACGAGTCTGGTGTGAGGTTTGGAGCGTCATGCTGAGCTGAATGTGTCGGCTGTGCTGTCTCTGCTCAGGGAGGGTGATGGCTATGCCAAGGGAAGTGAAGGCTAATCTTTCACTGGAGAGGAGTCAAAGAGCTGACACCTGAGAGAGAGAGAGAGAGAGAGAGAGAGAGCGACTCACATGGCCAGAGTGAGAAAGAGTGTGTGTGTGTGTTAAGTGTCTAGGCGGGAGTGTTTATGCATTTCCTTTAGTCTGATGGTTTTGGGCACTATCTTCACTCCCTGACATCTCGTTAATTCCGACCAATACAATATTTAATGAAGCTGCAAATTGTAAAGTAGGTCAGCGGAAGAAAACAAACAACAACAAAAGCATATGGCCGCCGCTGAATAGACTTTGCCTTGCTGAATCCTCCTGAAACATGACAGTGACCTCAATCAGGCCCCCCTTTCTCATTTTTTCCTCCCCCCCCCCCCCGCTTGCGTCTGGGCTTTTCTCTTCTGAATGAGGACGGCATAATGGAAGGCACCATCTTATGCAGTGCATTAGGGAAGGAGAGGGTGCGAGACGATGACAGTGAGAGAGAGTGATGGCTGAGCGTGCTGCAGCGAGACGGCTCTTTCAGCGCTCTCACTCTCGTCCGTGGCCTTTCACAACTTATTAGTGAGCCTTGAGTGTGTGCCAAGCAGTCGAGGTGGGGATTAGCAGACAGTGGCTGTGGGGCTGCGGGACGGCTGGTTGGCTGCCGGACGTCTCGCTGGAGGTGTCTCAGCGCGGTTTGGGGTGCGAATCCTGGCCCCAGCCTGGCTTTAACCCTCCGGCCACTTTGGACACCCTCCACCTAGTCTCAGCCTCAGACGTCACGCCCACAGAACGTTGGCTAAACATCTGATGCATATGGTACACTTAACTGGAAACA
>JBBPDC010000028.1:207562-237720 GCA_037974485.1 Hemigrammopetersius urotaenia
TTATAAGTGGCTATGTGCAGTGTAGTGCAGTGATTATGTGCAAGGATGTGCAAGATTAAATAGTGCAATGATTATCATGAGTGTATATGGGGGGGCATATTGGTTATGGTTATGCATCATGATAGCGCAGTGGGTAGTGCTTCCATCTCATGGCAAGTCAATTTTCTACATGGAACTGTGTTAGTTTCTGCCAGGTTCTCTGGTTTCCTCCCTCAGGCCAAAGACCTGCACAACAGGTGAATTGAGGATGCTACATTTGCCCCTTAGGTGTGAATTTCTATGTGTTTGTGTGTCTGACCCATGATGGACTAGTGATAATTTGACACCATTGTTGACATGGACAAAACCTTCAAATGCTGTTCTCCAAACTAAAACATGCCTCAGATTTGGGCTTTTGGATGCCACCCATTCTGAATAACAGTCAGTGTGTGCAGTGGTCCTATTGTGATCGACGGCCACGCACCACCATCTTTGTGTCAATGGTCTTTCTAGTTACGCCACCAAGCGGCGTGATTCTCTACCCGTGGAACTCAGAATTCAACCATGCAATATGGACCTAAACCTAATTAAGCCTGCAGAGCCAAAGGTGAAGTTCTGAAGAATTTGTTTTTAGCTCTTATACAGCAAATTAGTTTGACCAGTCCAAATTAGAGATGCTATCATGCCAACAATTTGTCATCTAATTGAATCATGAATCATTAAGCCCTGCTGCACCTGGCCTACTTACGTTCCGAGAGCTCCACCATCGATGCTCCGGCTGTCGTCAGGTAGTCGGCACCTTTTCTGGGATTTCTGTTTGTTCCAGCCCAACTATCTTCTTTTTTAATCTCCCCTGTCACTGGTGTCCCCGGCGGAGCAGCGAGCAGGTTCGTAGATAAAAGGGACACTTCGTTTTTAGATTAGCGGGGGAAAATAACTGCTATACATTGTGATGCATATCACAGACGTGTTTGAAGCGTGAGATGTGTGCTGATGCGCCCGCGGCATCGGAGACGGCTTGTGATGCATAATTTAGTCCCTTCGAAACTCGATGGCACTTCGGTGCCCATGTTGACGTTATAAACACACTTCAGAGTTTTGAGACAGACCCCGGAGGGCATGCAGAACTCAGGAATCAGGAATTTAAAAGCTGATCATACCTGGGGGACAAGGAGGGACCCAGGGGGGCTTGTTGTGTGTTACCTGATGGTCTGAAGATGCACCAGTGTCTGTCACATATTGGGGATATTTGAATATGCTCTATTCCAAGCCTGTGAGTTTGAGAATGCCCCCCCACCCATCGTCTCCCCCCATTCAGGCTTAAACGAAAGCTTTGCCTTTTCATTGTCTCCACCACAACCTTGACATTTCTGGAAACAACAGTTGACCCTCCGTGGTGCCGTCTTTGCTCCTTACTGGCCGCTGTCTGCCATGTTAATGGGAGCGGATGCGCTCTGGGTGTGAAATTTTAATGTGTCATTTTGGCGATAAAGGTGGTTAAACAGTCCTGGGTTATTTCATTCGAGGCAAAGCCGATGAACAAACATGAGGCGTTTTCTCATTACGCCGTACGAATTGACTGAGAGCCGCAAGGGGGGTGTCAAGTAGGAAAGGGGGAGAGACGCCGTTTCTTTGTTATCACTGCCATCTCCTGGCCCACAGTGATCACTTTTGGGCTGGGCTCACTCCTTTATCCTCGCTGAGCCTGAGAAAGAAACAGAGTGAGGGAATGACAGTGAGGGAGAGAGAGGGAGAGAGAGAGAGAGAGAGGGATGGAGAGAGAGGGAGAGAGAGAGAGAGAGAGACTTGGTAGCATTGCATTATTGTCTTTGAGAGCCACGAATGCTAATAAAGGAGGCAGAGTGTGCTTGCTGTTTCAAGCGCCTTCACTGAATACATGCATAATGTTTTTTTGATAACGTTTGTTGTGATTTCCAGGCCCTTTTCCTCCCCCGTGTGTCGTGTTGGTGGCGTAATTAACGGTACAGTATTCTGTACTGTTTTGCAAATGGCCTGGATGCGAAAAGCAGATGTAGTTCTTCTTCTTCTTTTTTTTTTTGTTTGCCTGTGCCGTGTCAAGAGCCCTCCACATTCCAGATCGGCTCTCGACCGAGTATTTCATTGTGCGCCGCGCAATAATACGCCTGCTTGTGATGGAAAACTGTCAGTGTTTCACGATCCGCAGGATCCGAGGGGTGTGAATAGCATCTGCACCGCGTCTCCAAAACATTCCACTCCATCTGTCGTCAACAAGTCGATTAATTAAAAAGGGAAACATTCTGCTCCGTGCCGATCAGCCAGCAATCCGCCGGCCTCTGTGGGGTGTTTTTTTTTTTTTTGGGGGGGGGGCCTCCTTCTCTCCCTGACTTTTAGAGTTATGACCACCTTGGCGCTCTCCGAATGGCGTGTTTGATTGCGATGCTGGCACGGAGGGCAAGGCTAACCATCAAAGCTGCCCTTTCTGCCCATTTGCGTAGCGTTTAAGGTGATTCGGCACCGCCGAGGACGGGAGCCGTAAAACGCGGGGCAAAATTACTGCTTGCCGACTTGAAGTGGAAGGCATGTCAAGATGTTAATGGCGTGGCGCATGACGGCGGGACAATTGATATTCCGGAGCGTTCCGAGAGGTTAAGCGTGTTAACAGCGGAAGCTTTCCCAGCCTGAGCTATTTGCAATAACATTGCTCATAAACATGTGTTCATTAATCGAGGTGGGGTCACAGAGGTGATCTCCAGATTGCGGCAGGCAAGGAAAAAACAAAACAAAGCAACAAAAAAAAAAAAACAGCTCTTGTGCCAAAATAAAGTGCACCTGCTCGGCCTGAAAAGGAGCAAGGCAGGGAAGGTGAGAAACAAGTGTGCGAGGCCTTTTGCCAACATGAGAAATAAATACTGCTTAACTAATGCCCACCTGCCTCTTTTCCCGGACCCCAAAAGCCTGAGACTAGCAGCTGCTTAAATAAGGAGCCGAACACGGTGAGTAAAAGATGGATGTCGTACATTTGTGCGCTCATTGCCTTTAATCTCCGCCGCTTGCTGCTCGGGATTAAAAAGCAGGACGACTGGAAGTGCTTGATAGACTGTATGCCTCCCAAAGCCTGACAGCGAAGTGTGTTTGGCAGCCAGTGTGCAAGTCTGGGCCAAGACGCCGCTGTAGCTGGGCGCCGGGAAAAACTGTATGGGTTTTTTTGTTTGTTTTTTGCTTTTATGTGCATGTAAGAATAGGAATAATGTCAGTCAGGCTTTGCATCTCACGTTTCAAAAACACTCTCCCGGTCGGTCCTCTTTTTCCCCCGAAATGGAGAGATCCTGATTTGTTTTTTCCGCAGCGGCACTCCGTACCGAATGCACAGGGTCTGGGGAGCATTGTTGGAAAGAGAAAACAGCCAATAAAGTAGTAGATGTGGCTGAGATTCGCTCAGAAGCGTCTTGAGGATAATTGAGGGATGGTTGGAGCTCCGCTCAGCCAAGATGGAGTAAACACGTGACCGGAGGATGGGTCGGAGGATGGGGGGGTGAGGGTGGCTTGTCTGTAACGTGATGTGAAGATGGGAGCCAATATTGATGGAATATTCAGAAAGGCTGAGAGCACTGTTTAACATTTTAATCCACAGTGGTTTAATTTGTCTTAAAACTGACAACAGATAGGATCAAAGGGTTGAAAGTGAGCTGTATTCTAATGCGGCCTCACCCGTCCTCAGCGCTGACACTCTGACGCTGCCTGTGGCTTAAGTAGGAGTTATTGATGGGTGGGGGAGGGGCGGTGAGAAAAAGCCAGATATCAGTGAAAGAAGCTGATGGCTGTGGCATGTGGCATACACACTGTTTTCATTAGGCACCGGCATCATTTCGGGCTGAATCCTGTGTTGCAGGGACGTGTAGGGGCTTTTTAAATATTTAACCACCTGCAGCAAGGCTAGTATACAATTAAGCTGCATGCATTAGCATTAGTGTACTATACATGATGACCCCTAAAGACCTGAAGTATCTTAATACAGTGGTTCTTCTCAGTGCTAATACCAACCACCAGGGGTACCTGGAGATTACACTGATAAGTCTTGGAGCTCAGCATTTCTCTTACTCTTCAGATGAAAGAGGAATGGGGGCTTGCATTAGTTAAAGTGGCCTTGAATCTCACGCAGTGACCACAGCCCAGCTGTGAATAGAAGAGCATGAAAAGCTATTTCTCCTTCACAACCTGAAAATATGTCTCCGATTTATTCATTATAGGCTTCTGGATTCATCAACACTGTGGAGGAGAGACAGTTCTCCTCACACCTCTCTCTAGCTGCCCTTTGCATGGTCCTTTGTATGCTTGCTTTGACCTTTTTACCTTTTTCTTTCTCTTACTTATATTAGTTGTCTCTTAAGCAAATCATAGCCTTTGCCTGGACGAGTGCAGGACAGTGCCTGACCCTTCCAGGGCGCTCAGATCCAGGCATCACCTATTTTCGAACAGCTCTCTAAGTGGCTTCGCCTGAATGCACCCAGTGAGCAACTCGACACTAAGCATTTTTTCTCCAGCTGGATCATGACCAGCGTGGAGGACTCAAAAGACTTGATCTTAAATCTCAGCGACAAAGCTGTGGTACTAAAAAGCCACCATTACTGTGCAGGATGACCCATAGAACCTATGTGGCAGGGATCCATGCCAGAAGTGTACAAATCGCGCATCATACAGCAAAACAGGTCCTTATGGAATTTTCCCCAGTTTGTGTTGATGCTCCAGGTGTCAGGCGTCATGCTGAGCTTTGTTTGGTGTTCCTGTGTCACGTAGCACCAAGTTTTAAAACCACGTAACAATATTAAGCGCTACATGTGTTTTAAAAACAGTGTCCTGGAAGACATTTCGGGATTTTGTCCACAAGTGGATGAGGAAATCCTGCTGAGGGAGGGGGTCCGGAGAGCGTCTGAGCTGTGATGCGGCAAGCAAAAGAGCAGCGAATGGCGAGCGTGTAGGAAAACAAACATCGGTTTTAGACTGTTTTACTCTGTACATTTGTTGAAATCAGATTTATACAAATACACTCAAGGTTCTAAGGGTTAACGAATGCCAGCATGCCCTCCCCACAAATGAATGCCATGAATAGTCTCTAGTAGACACAGACTTCAGGCTAAACTAAGTTGAGGCCCCGCTCCTCTGGCGAAGAAGTGGGAGTAATTTTTGCAGCACTTGGCTCTCTAGATAAGGGATCACAGCATGGCAGCAGATAAGCAAATGATGGGAGAAAGTTCTTCAACAACAGCTGGATTAAGAGAGAAGGAGGATGAAGAAGGGATGATGGAGGATAAGTGCGGCAGGAGGAGATGAAAGAGGCCTATTTGAAGTGTCAGCGAGACATTTGAAGGGACCTGGGAGAACTGTTAAACTGCCTTTATTTTACCAAGCGCCTCTCTCTCTCTCTCTCTCTCTCTCTCTCTCTCTTTCTCTCGTTCTCCCACTACGGGGGAGAGAGAGAATCTATCAGGAGTGCCGGTTGATGACCGCAGTGCGCCTGTGGAGGGGGGGAGCGAGAGAGACGCAGTTGTCTTTGAAGTCTAGAGCTCGACTTCAAGGCGGAATGAAGAGAATCCTGATGATGTCAGTTCCACTCTGAGTGAAGGAGAAGGCGGCGGCTTGGATAGATATTTACAGTTACTTTGCATTTCCATAGCTCCCATACAGATGCCATAGGGATTATGCTAATGTGGCGCAGGGTCATTAGAATACGGTCCGCCTGCGAGGCGAGACTCTCTGAGCACAGCTCCACTATCAGGAACTCTCTCCATAGCCCTGCGCACCATCAGATGGCACTAGAGGATCAATTTGCTTGCAGTTCCTTGTGCGTGCCGGGTGGAAGACGAGAGCCGCCGCTGCCGTGTCTGGATTAGAGAAATGATGAAATCTCCGAGGTCTCCCTGGGCTTAACGTGCCAAGCGAAAGCAACGTGCTTTCCTCACACCGTGCCCTCATTTGACTCCGCCAGGTCTCGGCTTGGGAATAAGTATTTTTGAAGCACCTGTCCCAGGACAGATTGTGCTTTTTTTTGCCCCCCTGATGAATGATGAATTATTTCAATCCTCTGGCGATTTGCTGAATTTCAGGCAAGCTGAAAAGCCTCGGAGCTCAGAAACTCGACTGAAGCGGCGGCTGCAAAACCACCCAGTTTCTTATCCTCACTCGGGTTCCTTTAATTACATGCTTTCTTCGATGAATTTCGATTGTTGGTGTAAATCAGCTGTTAACGATAAACGGCACGCTCGTTTGCGGAGGTAGCGCTAAGAATGGATCGAACGCCTCCATGCTGCCTGTTTTAGTGGGAGCTGGATGGGGATGTGTGATGCAACCCCTTCGTGATGATCTCTTTCTGCCTGGAAAAAGGGAAAAAAACTCGTTTTAAGGAAGTCTGGCCCACTCTTCGGCCGCTTTTACCCACTAAAGTCTTTCCTGTTCGCCCACACACATGCCCATCTAGGCCGTCGATCCACTCAGGTTATATATAATGCAGGACCTTCAGCGCAGTGTGAAAGTGTACGGCCTCAAGCAGACCCTCAGCCTTCATCTCGCTTTGGAGTTTCTCATCAGTTCACTGCTGATGACCTGGCAGAGCCCCCACTCACACAGTTTGTTTTTTCGAACAGAAAGTTTTACCGCAGGTTTTTTAGAAAAATATCTCCAAAACTTCTCAAACTACATTGAGGCTTTACTGAATGTGGTACAGGGCAAAGTATGACTTACTGAGAGCTACAAAAAGAAGGGATTGTGCCAAAATCTCCACTCTGACCCTTTTTTACAGAAGTTATATGTTTATAACTGGAAACA
This sequence comes from Hemigrammopetersius urotaenia, assembly GCA_037974485.1. Lineage (NCBI taxonomy): Eukaryota > Metazoa > Chordata > Actinopteri > Characiformes > Alestidae > Hemigrammopetersius > Hemigrammopetersius urotaenia. The sequence goes on from JBBPDC010000028.1 coordinate 214,343, forward strand.
ACATAAATCATAAACTAAAGCTGTGTCTGAAAAGTGCACTTGTTCACTCATTCCCTCGTTCACTATATAGTGTTTGTTATATAGAGGGCTAACTAGTGAACAAGGGGAGGTGACGTTTAGTTCATTTCGGACACTCGGGATGTAACGTTTTTACTAACTGTAGCTTAAATAGTGCCGGATCTTGGCAATTTATCTCTGTGGCATAAACATACGTCTCGTCTCTGTAGTTCAGACACAGTCCGCACAGGAGGCGGGGTCTCGTGTGCATCTTCCGGCCCGGATTGCGTTCCACACCCACCCCCGGAATGCAGCTCAAAATGCCCCGGCCGTTTTTTTTTTGTATCTGTCCAGCCCTGGATTGTGGATACTAGAGTCTTCCATGGAGAGAGAGAGAAAAAAGTGCAAGTGTGACTGAATCTCCTCCGTTTGAAGCCCCACTTTCCCCCCGTCTCTCCTCCCTCCGACTTTAGCGCGATAGTGTTCGTTGTGTCCGAAATGTGCACTCGTTCACTATGTAGGGCACAGTAAAAGAAACCGCAGTGCATGATGCTATATGTACACTACATTTTGGCATGTCACTAACTAGTCGGTGAAATTGACACCACTACAAAATGGCTGACTCACTACATAGTGCCCTACATAGTGGACGAGTGCACTTTTCAGACACAGCTCCAGTTTAGGATGTACATGTATGCATACATTCAAAAATGAAGCATGTTATTGCAAACAAGTAGGAATTCATAGACTGAACAGCTCTATCAGTGGTCGGTTACTTACTGAAGTTTTGTTTATTTTCTATTAGCTCACAATAAGTCATACAGCGCCCAAACAAGTCAGTCCCACCTCAGTAAAGACCCTAGTGCAGTTTAAGTGGGCTGGGAGTGGGTGACTATTGACTTCTACTGTGTGTTAGCAGTATTTGGACACCCAACATGTCTAGGATGATTGACCACATCCAGGTTTTGCGTCAAATTGTGCAAACCTGATTTTATCATTAAGTCACTGGTTTAAAAAAGGCTTCCCTTTTTCCTTGTGGGTCCCACACTGAGGCCGTAGATGCTTGATGATTTGCCTGTTCAGAGCCTGTTCAGAGCTGCAAACAGAGATGTCATTCGCAGCACTTGGATTGGCCTCTTTATAGAAGATTTATCGTATTGTGAGGCAAGATCTCCCGTGGCAGTCCAACCCATGGTGCCACTTGCAAGGCTGTGCCTCCAAAACACACACTCTATTCTTCCTCTGCAAATTTCCTTGCACTGAGTTCTCAGATAAATACTAAATAGTGTATAAGACTTGTTTGTGGCTCTGGTCGCCTCTCTCATGCGCCACGCCGCTGGTGTCATGGGCCAGAACGGTGCATTCCGAGCCCAAATCTCTCATTACAGAGATAATAAACCCAATCTCATTGCATGCTGTCTGTGAAATTATGTATTGATTCACTCCAAAATGCCCGTATTCTGAGCCTAGTCAGTAAAATGGTCTCATTTTCTATGCATGTTGAGGGAGGCGATGCAGGTCGCTGCACGTTGACTGGGGCGGATTTGGCGCTAATAGAGGAATCAAACAGAGGAAAGGACTGTTTGATAAGGTCCTATGCAAACACAGGTCTCAGCTGTTCTCGAGCAGCGAAAAGAAGAGAAAGGGAGCCCTAATAACCTTTTCTTTTTCTCTTTTTTTTTCTTCTTCTCGGCCCCTCCAAGTTTTCCTTTGGGTAATAAGAAGAGAAGAATGGCAGTAAAATGTCAGAAATATCATGAGGAACAGAAGATCTGAAGCATTGCTTAATGAAAACCTCTGGCCAGGAGCCGTGTGCAGCAGGGAGGGCATGGCTGGGGCTGCGAACAGTCATTTCTCACCGGCTGCGCAGTAGCATTCCATTACACACACACACACACACACTCACACCCACACACACACACGCGCGCGCAACACTCGCTCCCAGTTGCTGAAACACACAGTAACACGAGCGAAAGAAACAAGGTAGCGAAGTGGCCGTAATAACACTTTTCTTTCTATTGTTGTCTGCAGGCGAAAAGAGAACCCAGAGATTAATGTGTGGGGTCTGTGTGGCTCAGGGTGGTGTGGAGGACTGAGGAGCCCCTGAGCCAAGCATTAGCCTATCAAAAGCCACAGACATATATCAGAGTCATTCAAATGATCACTAGCAACAAGAGCCAATTAACCCATGCCTCTGCAGCACAAACTACATTCGGGCCAGTCCTGGGAAAAAAAAAAAGGTAAAAAAAAAATAAAAAAATGGCAAGTCCCCCTGATTGCATAATTCCATTAAGGATTTGGAATTAATTGATTTGCCACAGGCTTCCAGTTTCATTAACGGTACACAATGCCTAAATTTTGGCTTCCCAAAGGACCTGGCCCTTTTAGTCTGTTACCTGCTTTAACGCCCGGGGACGAAGGGTCATGAGTGGCCGGCAATTGCTCTGGTTCCCGGAGCTGCCCCCGCTTTTAAAGCACTGGCACATATTGCTCCTGAAAGAAACCACTTTTTCAATTACTCACTCATCGGCTAGTTTCAGAGCAGATAATCGCAGCCTTCATAGACCAGGCCACCATCTAAATGTCATCTGCAGCGCCGTGCTTGAGCCACACAGTGAGGAGTGAGGTTTCCCTTCTGCAATTGCAGGAGACCATCTCCCTGTCAGAGAGGTTTTATCCCTCTCAGTCCCTCAACACTTGTCATGAGGCTAGATTCTGATAGCATAGACTGTGTTCGATATCATGTTCCGGTCCTAGGAGATGATCTTTTTCGTGTCCGAGGGCTTCATAAAAAGAGACACTCGCACCAGAAGTAGTCTATCAGCCATGCTTGTCATTGTTTTACTCCAGAGTCAAGATCATTTGTCACATACATGGTTATACAAGTATAACATAGTGAACTGAAACAACTCTTCTTTATACGGAAATGTGGAAAGGCTAAAATAATGTAATACAATTTGACAGAAAGAAACTGAGCTAAGCTAAACGAAACTAAATATTACAAACAGTAGCAAGATTTGTACAGTGTTAGCAAGCAGGAATAGCTGTGCTGTAAAGTTGGAGATACGAAGCTTTGTTTATGAACCCTGGAAGTCCTTAAATACCTCCTCAGCCTGGCTGATGTGCATGCACAGGTCAACAGCAGTTGGAATTTGACACAATATGTGCATCTCTTGAGCAATCTTGAGCGAGAACCCTTCCAGTGACCCATGGTGTTGGTTCAGCCATGCAGGCTGGAGGTAAATGTCTTAAGTGTGTTTATCTTCGTGCTGATTTTGTTGACTCTCGCTTAGGGATACTAGTGAACTTCACATCATTACGCCAGTGTCGTGCACAAACCTCGAGCAGATTTCCATCCGAAAAGGCCTTCGGGAATGCTCTCAGTCGCTTTCCAGCCAGAACTCCAATTCCATGTGCAACTTGTACCATGGCGATCGGTCTAACCTGCGCTTCTAGAGCCTCTTCCTTTGGCGCCATTATGTTCTATCTCCTGAAATAAGCAGGGACAGGAACGTAATGAATTCTCCCCCCTAAGTGAAATAGAAGGATTTTCTATTTGCCAGACACTTTCTTCCGCTTTTAACTCGTTCAAATGACGCGGAGAGGACCTTTGGGGGTGGGCGGGTTGGGGTGGGCGGCAGGAGCGACTGACTGATGGCGGACTGCAGCGAACAATCAGGGAAGAGCGAGTACCATCTGTCTCTAGCGAGATGAGGCTGGCCTGCCGGCCTCCGTGTAAAACACAGCCCATATACGCGCCTGTCCGGGCCCTAAAATTGGAATCAAGGCGCACCTTTGAAAACTGTATTGAGCCATATCAGGCAATACTGCCAAAATCAATATACCCCACTGCTGGAACTGGACTGGAGCAGCGGCCGCCGGGCCACAGATGGAGAGGCATTTGCAGGCGATGCCTTTTTTTCACGTTTTGCAATCAATCCAGCAGCAATGGGAATGGGTGGCTGGCTCGAAGGCTGCAACGGCATTTTTCCACACTCGGCCCCTGCCTCTGCTGAACAAGCCCGCTGTGAACGGCTACAAGTTGACACACAACCCAATCCCATTTGCTGTCCACAAAGGCAAATCTAAGAGCCCCCTATGCTCTGTCTCACGGCAGTGGCGGCTCAAGAATGGTGTCAGGAATGCTTGTTCATCCTGGCACATGGGCAGGTTGAATTAGCTTCCATTTCGGTTACAGAATTTGGTCTCAGTAGGTTGCGTGGTTGAAATGTGCGTTTCTGTCATCGATTTTTTTAAATGGTCAAAAGCCCTAGAACAAGGAAATTCATCAGATATCATTTCCTGGGATCTACTGGAGCGGGCTGTAATTTCAGACACGGCTTTTTTAGCTATCAGTGGCAATTCCAAGGCCACCAGGACATTTGTTTCACCACTTCCTGACCTTCGGCCCCAGCCACTACAAAACAAGCCCGCCGAGAACAGCTGCAAGTTAACTCATAACCCAATCCCATTTGCTGTCCATGGAGCCAAATCTGAGAGTCCCTTTTACTGCTTCTGGAAGAGGATACAGGCGTGGAGCGCTAGCACATCTTGGGCCGCTGTGCTAGTAATTTGAAATGGCGCTAGTGCAGAAATTGCCATGGGTGTGACACTGCCTTGATGCAGGTTCGAAGGTGATGCTGTGCACCTGTGCTCCATCAGCAGAGTAGATGAGAATGGGGCATTGGTTTCCCAGCAGCAGAAGGGACGAAGGGTCCTCAATGGCCCTCTCGGCTGGAGGCTTTCATTACGGAGAAGTTGTCTCCAGTTCTGCTGCTCTGCGACATACGGTGCTCCCGCTATCCCCCGGAGACTCCACATGGCAATGCATTACACAAGGGGTTCATGCTTGTGCTTCCATTGCTACATTCTTCTCAAAATCAGGACGCGAAACTGATTCTAAGTGTGCTACACTCATGAACACATGCAAGCACCAATCACAATAGCAATGGTAAATAGTACAAATTTGCTATAAGGGATAGTGATGGTGCAGTGTCTAGTCATTTGTAGGATGCTAGTGCAGTTTTACTGATTTAATCTGAGACAGCAGGCACTGTTTCAAATGGGCAACTGGGGGTGTATCTTGTGGCTTTAAGCTGAAATAGTGAAATGTTGAGGGACTTTTTATGGATCTTTTATTCATCTTTATCAAAGCCATGTTATGAAATGAAATCTGATCTCCTTGGAATACTTTAGAAAATCATTTAAGTTGTCAAATAATGTTTCAGTTTTTGGGCCAGTTGTAAAAAGTTAATAGTGTTAGTAGGACTCATAGTAACAGTAGTTACTCACTTTAGGTATTTCAGTTCATTTGTTGACCTTCAACCAGATTAATTTCATTCAAATATCTGCCCGTATCTGTGGATAAATCGTGAGTTTTGTATCATGTTGTGGTTTTGACCGATGCATAGATCACAGAAATATCCGTCACCTATTCACATGTACAGCTAGTTTGACTTGCTATATTTATTTGCAATGATAACCTGGTGGTCTTTGTTCTTATTTTTCAGTGAAAGTCCAAGAACAGCATTAGTAACATGGACTGCTAACCTTTAATCTCACAGTTTATGCCTAGTCACCAGGAACATGCAAAGGGAAACTTTGCCTTCCCTATTCTCCATATTGCCCTTTTTGCCATATTTCCAAAAAAAGTTTGTCTGGTTTCATTTCGCTCGTCCCGGATGACAAAAATTTTGGATAACCATCAACCCTCCCCCTTTCTATATCCATCCCATGGCCCCGGACGCCCCGTAACCCAACTGTTCCCACCCCTCTGCCTCCTATTGAGCACCTGATGGACACTAGTCTAAACACTGCAGCAGAAAACCTGCCTGAACTAAGCTTGTCATTAGTAGTAGTTTATTTGTCCCAAATTGGGCAATAGTTTTTTTTGTAGTGGTAGCACACAAATTCACACACATTTCCACGAACGTGTGTGAGATTAAACTTTATACTTTAACCAGTTTTATGCACTGTTCGGGATTCAGGAATGACGAGCTCGCCAGTCATAGCTATACATTCAAGAAAAGCACACGGTGTTCCCCGACAGGACAATATAAATGATAATCAGAAAGTACTGCCCACCTAGGCTGAAGACCTACCCAAAGCGGGCCTGAATCAAAACCAGATAAAGCAAAGATGCATTTCTCTCCAGCCAGCCAACACACATTTAATCCATTGGTTCTCGCTGGGGTTGACTCTTTCGTGCCGGCCCAGCAGTGTGATCCCTCGCTCTCCATGCATGTTGTGGCATCCAACAGCCGCATTTCTCCACACCAGACTTGCGAAGGTGTGAAAGGTGCATCTGCACAGCTCAAAGGTGTGTGATCGGAATGGTTAAATCACACGACCTCAGATCCCCTCTGCACAGGCCTGGAATTTCACCTGCTGTAAAGAGAAGGTGAAGGCAATGGTCAGACCTTACAGTCGATGCTCGATATGATGGTTTGTTATGTCCTGAATGGACCCATGAAGAGATTTCATGGGTGGAATCGATCAAATATGGGGATTTTGTGGGGTGGCAGCTTAAAGCATGTGTCCGAACGCACTCCGTTCTTTAGCAGTTCTGCCGTTCAGTGCAGGTATGGAAACATTTTAAACGAGGGTGCTGCAGGCACTGCCACAGAATGATCAACCTAATTTGCAGCTAAAAGCACACGCAGTGGCGAATCTCCGTGCTCTGTGGAGCGAGATGAAGGCATGTGACCCATTTCACACTGGGGGTCTCGCTGCTTGGCGGCCAGCAGGGGGCAGCAGGGAGCCACGCTGGCCGCCTCCTGCCGAATGGCTTGCAGTTAATTAGTTTTTTCTCCCTTATTTTTGCACTTACACTGGTCATTTGGGAATGCCATTTTCTTCATCACAGTATCGTGGAGATCAGCAATTATGCTGAAGCAGTGAAATCTTTTTTTGGCCGACTTCTCCCTCCCCCCTCTCTTTTCTTTCCTCTCTCTCTCTCTCTGCTTTCCTTCATTCCTTATATAAGCTTATTCCCCTTGAAGTGAACTCGTTATAGATGCTCTAGTTGTTGTGGTTAGACAGGAGATTATTAAAAGGATACATTATTGAAGAATACCAGCTTTTCAAGTCGGTGTGTGTGTGTGTGCGTTTCCTTTTTCTCCATCTTTTTTGGGAGCAGGCAGCCATCCAAGCGTTCCCTTTTGCTTGCGACGATTTCAGTAGCACCACAGCGGAGCTATAGGGGACTAGTATTGCTCCATATTACATTTATAGCTCACAGTTTGCAGCAGCCAGAACAGCAACGTGCGCCATTATCGCTCACATCTGGACCTCGGCCAGCAGAATACGCTAGAATAGTAAAAATGTTAAAATTATTGATTTATCATTTATAAATCCAAGCCGATGTGCTGACTGCAAAGCTGGAGGCCGTCCAGATCGACAGTATTTCACCGCTTTTCGGGCCGGCACAGAAATGACATCATGCCAGTGTGATTAATAAAGTAAATTTGGCTCGAATCAGATATCAACAAAAAACAAATCACTTCTGCTTTGCATTTCAGTCTGACTGGATGCGCAAAAGTTGCTCAAATGGAATTCCAGCTACTTTCCAGCTAAATTCTCATAGAAAACAGCTATTGTTCAAAAACACCTGTATAGCAACAATGCTTTGATGGAAAATCATTCAAAGTGCTCTGATGTGAAATTCCAAGGCAGGAATTGTAGGAACCAAACGTCCGGAGTTAATAAATGCCTCGAAAAACTCCCTTACACAAAGTTGAGACATGGTTTGGAGACATAGATTTATAAGAGTTTCATACATTTGGCCTAGAATGATTTTCAAAAATAAATTCCTAGCAACAATTTACACGTATTTTTCACTATTTTACTATTTTCATCAAGTCGGGTCATTTTGGATGGTCAATGTGATGACTGCACTGTAGGCATGACGACCCCTGGGTCCATTCACCACCATTGTAAAGAAACTCAGTACGTTACAATCAGCCTTTTTCACACTAAAGCCATTCTGAATGACTCTGTTTACATCTCTGCGACTGAATAATGCAAGCAGATTGAAAAATCGCCCTATAAGTGTTTGTTCATTCATGTATGTTTCGTCTGTGGGGTGTAGATTCTCAGCATCTTCGGCTGTGAATGCCTCTGGAACTAACACTCGCGCTCCTCGAGAGACTGATGAAACTGCAAGCTAGACCACTTATACATTATAGAGGCTGCAAGTGTCTATGAATGTAAAAATGTAATTCTCATCCAGTGTTTCGAGTGAATAGAAAGTGGGTGCGCGCTACTCAAACACAAGCGAATATGCAGAGCTGCAGTGGAAGCCAGGTCTACAAAACACTTTATATGGGAGCGAATACACCAATCAGCGACAACATTCAAACCACAGCCAGGTGAAGTGAATAACACGGACTATCCTGTTACAGTGATGCCTGGCGAAGGGTGGGATGGCCTATATTAGGCAGCAAGTTGAAGTTGATGTTGGAAGCAGGAGAAAAAATGGGCAAGTGGAAGGATCTGAGGCACTTTGAGAAGATCCAAAGTTAGAGAACTTCCCCAAAATGACAGTTCTTGCCAGTAAGCAGTGGTTAGTACCTACCAAAACTGCACCAAAGAAGGGAAATTGATGAACCAGTGAAATAGTAATGGACGCCCAAGGCTCTCTGGCATGTATGGGTAGTGAAGGCATGGAGCTACTGTAGCACAAACTGCTGAAAAAGTTCATGCTGGTTCTGATAGAAGGGTGTCAGATCAGTCAGAGTGCCTATGCTGACCCCTGTCCACTGCCAAAAGCACCTAGAATGGGTATATAAGCATCAGAACTGGACCATAGAGATATGAAAGAGGATGAATCGTGTTTTATTTTGCATTATAATGGCAGTCAGGTGCATCTGCATTGTGTCGGCCAGGCATCCCACTGCCTCCACTGGCTCATCATCTTCCCATAGTGCCTCCTGGTGCATCTCTGCTCCACGGACTGTTGGGAAACCTTGGATCCTGCATTTATGTGGATGTTACTTTGACACGTACCCCTGATCTAAACACCACTGCAGAGCTTTATGACAATGATAATCTCTAACGGATAGAACACACTGCCAGTGCCACTGTCAGGCATGGTTTGATGGTGGGATGGTGGGATGGTGGGATGGTGGTGGAGGCCTGGTGGATAGGATACTTACCTCTGGACCAAGAGGTCATGGGTTCAAATCCTACCTTCAGCACCACCATTGGGTTCCTGAGCTAGACCCTTAACCCCAAGTGGCTCCAAGGAATGGAAGTTGCTTTAGAGAAAAGCGTCTGATAAATAAATGGAACAATACAAAGAATTTGAGGCGCTGACTTGGCTTTTCAGTCGAATTGAGCATCTGTGGGATGTGCTGGACAAACTAGTCTCGGCATGCAGTGTAAAAGATCTGCTAACATCTTGGTGCCAGACACTACAGCACCTCCTGAGATCTTGTGACGTCTATTCCTTGTTGGGTTTCAGCAGCACTGTACAATATCAGGGACTTGGCTTTAATGGCAGTGCTGATTGGCTTAGGATCTTCAGAAATAAAATTCAGCGCAGTTCAGTTAAATAGATTTTGAAAGCACAAATCAGCCATGCACAGTATTGATACACTCCACAGGACGTTCTATTGCATTCCCTTGTTATAGCTTTCACATTGCACGGCTAAGATTCAGAATAACTTTGACCTCCACACTTCTTCAAAAACACTAAGATTAAATCAATGTTCGTCGTAACCGGCTCCAGGTAGAATTGATGTCTTCAACCCGCACTTCAAGGAAAACTGCTGCCTGCACAGTTTTTTCCACTCTCTCTCTCTCTCTCTGTCTGTCTCGTTCTCTCTCTCTCTTTCTCTCTCTCTCTCTCTCTCTCCTTTTTTTATTTATTTTTTTTTAGACAGAAGGAGAAGGAGCCATTGGGAGTGAAAGGAACAAATTTACGGCAGGCTGTTGAATTTTCCACAAGAAAAATTTCAATAAGCAATCATTTTTTTGCCTCCGCAGCAACCTTTGTTGAGCCCGGCGATGTTAAATTGAAGTAGGCATGCGGAGAATTTAGCACAGGTGCCGGACCGCCGCCGTTCAGCAGAGCACTCAAAGTCCTTTAATGATTAGCCTGTGATGTCTTGCACCTATTTTCAGTAATAGGCACTTGTTTACCATCTTCTTATACAGTACGTTGTGCTATTGAGTTTTCGAAGCCCGGTCACCTTCCTTTTGTTTGTTTTTGGAGTTGTTCACGGAAAAACTCCCGTCTTTTGTCCCAGGAATCACACGAATGAATTCCTTGTGCTAATGACCAGCGTAATATTGATCCGGGGCCCGTGCACCAAAAGAAATGAAAGTCTCGTTTGATCTCAGAGCCCTTTCTAAAAGAAAACCAAACGGCGTGGTGTTATCATTCATTGATAATGAATGCACCATTTGTTTTTTGTTGGGTGTTTTTTTGTCTCTCTATCCCATAACATTTGCTTCCTTTGAAGATTAGACTCGTAATTATTCTATCAACATGACAAATGAAAAATATCCTCCAATCTTTCTCCGATTCAATTAATCTGTGCTTTATTTCCTGCCCGGGTATTTGAGCAATAGTCAACCATGCAGCAAATTCATTGATGTTCCCGTCTAGTTTACGAGCGAACATTATGTAAATGTTCGTTTTTGAATAATTCAGGGTGGGCGCAATTTGCACGCCGGCGCGGGACGCAGGGGCTGTTTGTCGGCTGGAAAGGTTGAGTGATATGTCACCAGCCGAACGCGGACGACCTTTGCGGCTCGGATTGGAGCGGGTCGCACCGTCCGTCTGCGTAGCGCGGAATGACAAATCGTGAATCCAGGCCTCGGTGCTCCATTCACGAGGCGGGCCCGAGCGGTCCCTGTGGCCCGGCTGATTTAAGTGTTGCGCCCTGGCAGTTTTTTGAGCAGATGAGCTGAGCGCCGCTCTCCAGCATGCCAGCTCGCTGCGCGAGGTGTGTGTATGGGTAGAGGTGTTGTGTTTACAAGGTGTTTTCACTCGGGTAATGACGGACCGTTGTTCCGATAGTGCCAGACATATGGGCCCAATTTAAACCAATACTTTTGGCATCAGTCAGGGAGTGGGCTGATGCTCGGACTCTGGGGTTTGGCCAGCAAACGCTGAAAGTCATGAAAACCCTATTGTTTTCTTCTGTCTTAACTATTACTCAGGAAACATTCAAAACAATGCACTCAGTGCAACACAGCATCTCCAGTAGCAAACTCTTGTTCAAATGATTCTTTGAGTTGGCGTAGTCATATGTATAGGTGGTAATTGGTTCTGAAGAGTTCTTTACATTTTCAAAATGGTTCTTTAAAGAGGGCATATGGCACTAAAAAGGTTAGCACCCCAGTTATTCCAAGAATAATTTAGAGACTATATAGAACCATCTTATGGGCCTTGCTTTCTCTTCCATATTCCCCATCACTTAGTCCAGTGCTGTCCAGTAGCTAATACAACGGAATTGGTGATTAGTGTTCTCCTCCAAGCATGGTGAGCTGTCCAGAGATGTTGCATTTATGGCAATTTAAGAACATGCAGTGATGCTTTGCAAACCTTGGAGTTAGCACAGACTAAAGCAAAACAGGGCAGGATTGCACAGGAAAGAGAATGGAGACCTTACACATGCGTGTAATTATATTAGCACTTGATTTACCAAATTGGGTGGTTTTATTGTGATGCTTCTCCTTTTAAAGCCAGTTTAAATTTGCATTTAAGGTCTCAAAACGATCTCAAATGGCCATCAAGCACTGATAGATCATGGAATATGGAATTACAAAAGTGGAATCGCCATGGAGAATATTTTAGTAAGGAAGAACTACATTTATTAACACCGCTATCTCTTCATCATTGAACTTTTCGTTTTTTGTTCATTCTTTGATTACTTCATCATCTAAACGTTTTTAAACCCTTCCTCTGTACAAAGCTTTTTGCACAGAAAGCTGTAGTTCTAGTCAATGCAGGGGCATTGTGAGCGCATACTGCAGTCCCATCATGACACACATATCATTGCTCCTGCACTCATATGTACATCTGCCCCTCACTGTGACTATCACACTTAGATCAAGACATTCTGCAGAAAATTTTCCAATAGTAGGCGGTAGGCAAGTGACAACGCGGGTGAAATGTTGCTTGAAGCCGTACAGATTCCGCCGAGGGACATCCCCGTTTCCGTCTAAGAATAAGCTTGCAGAAACTCCATTTTAATCCTCCATGACTTTGTTATAAGTGGGCTGCACACATTGTGATGTATTACTCATATTACTCACATAAAATATAAGACAGGCTGTCACTGCAGCCTTACAGTTGAGTTACCGTGGTCGGGAAACTATGCTGATTCCAACAACCTGCCATTCTTTGGTGATGCCTATGAACACGGCATAATGAGTGCGCATGAATAAGAAGTTACATGTGGGATGTAAAGATACATGCGGAGCAGCATGATTGACACACATTATTCCAACCAGAATCGCGGTTGATTTTTTTGGCTCATGCATTTTTACACGCAAGGTGCGTGCTCATACAAGCCAAATACAACAATCTTAACCCTATAATCCACTCTGTAATGCCTTCTACCCAGATGAGAGGGGACACTTCCTACCAAAGCGCCTTCTGATAGCTATTAGCATACAGTGATCATCCATTATAGCAGATTAATTCAAACCCCTGTAGTACAGGGGAACTGCAGCCTTTCTAATAGGCTAAGAGAGGCGTTTTACCCCTCACTGGTGTGGCATATGGCCCTATAGGTCTAGCACTGTGGATTAGATTCATAAATCTTAATTTATTTTGACAGTTAACTGAGGAATCAGTTTAAAAATTAGACCAACACTAAACTGTCCTTACTATTATATGTCACATGGTTCTAATCCCGCAGTCTAATGAGAAGCATTCTACCTGTGCTGTATTTCATAATAACTAACAGCGCAGGAAGAATTAATTAATCAGTAAGTCGTCAAAGTGACTCGAGTATTATCTAATTGACAGTGTTGGCGACTGGTGTGATTAGTGTGTTTTCTACTTTAATCTAAAAGAAATATATAAAATACTACTGTAATAATTAATATTTGTACATGTTTGAATTATTACAAATAGTTGGATAGTTGTTTATTATTCTATTAATACAAATAACGTCATATATGTAATTGAATCCTATTTAAGATGCAGCTTAAATATGGCGGGATTCTGAAGAAGAGTGTGGCAGCAGCCCAACGTCAAATTCTACATCAAATGCCATCACCCCGAATCGAGCTACTGATTGATGGCTGTGTCGGTGGAACCAGACTGAAGTGGACAGAATACAGTTCAGCGAACACAGTGGACTGTGAAATGCTTTACGGTCCGTTTGGAAATCTAACCCTCAAGGCTACACCTCTTTTGTTGTACTTGCTTTATTTTTGCAAAACCTTTATTTTTTCATAAAAGCAAGGAGCACTTGATTTATAATGGACTATAACATCACTTCACTGAAGATGTACAGCGTTCAACCTCAACTCATGCCTTCTGCCTGATCCCACCCACGATGTTATTGGTGATAACACTCTCTCGTCAGTGGGAGTGGATAAACAAAGGAAGCCTTTAAGAAGACCTCATTAAACACAGAAACAATCTGTGTTAAAAGAAAGTAAATAAATAAATGTATATAAATGAGGGTGTCCAACAGTTTGCTACCATAAGAGAGAGCAAGAAGAGAATTGAAAGTATGCATTATACAAACTGACAGCTGCTGGGACTTTTAGAACTATAATTGTGCATTTTTTACCTATTAAGATCAGTCCAAAGCATTCTAATGAGGATCTGAGTGGATCTCAGGCAAAACCTTTTTCATACAATATCGTCTGCAGGTCCCTACTGCCATATAGAGGCAGCACATAGGTTGCGGTTTCTCCAGGCACATTTGAAGCCACATACAGACAGCAGTTAGTACTGAATACCAGTAGTGTGCTACTATTAGTAGTTTCTGCTGGAGCTGTCTGAGTGCATGGGCATTTGTTCCTTTTGATTGATGGCTCTCCAGTGTGCTTCTCTGTCTTCAGCACCCCCTATTCTGACACTTGCAGAAGCAATAATACGGACATTATAACAAGCAGAGCGCGCTCTTCATCTGCCATTACTGAACTCGTGGGTTTCTGACGGGTCTGTCGTTGCTTTTGCAAGAGGTAATTCTCTAACAGGCAGGGAACAAGCAGCAAATCCCTTCAGAGCATGAATAAATAGAAGTTCAGATTTAACAGACTTACAGGACACCCACTGTGGCTGTTATGTTTTTTTTTTAAAAAAAGCCATAAAGATCATGCTCTAGATTTGTTTAACTGACGAAATCAAACGGCAAATGTGCCGATGTTCTATTTAAGATTCCGCAAAGGCCATTTACATGAATATGGGAAAAGCTGGCCAACAGAAAGTGCTATAAAATACGCTTAACTATAAAAGGCTCTTTGGAGTGATTCCATAGAAAGACAAAATTGGTTCACTAAAGAAATCTTTCAGTAGACGGCCATTCTTGATTCGAAGTTTAACTTTACAGGAGAAGGAAAGAACGTTTAAAACAGAAGTTAATGTAAAATTATCGATTTTTTTCAAGTATCTCTAGTGTTAATCATACGTTTTTCACCCAATGTCATGCCACATGTGTGTGTTTGCCCTATGAGCACTGCGGTAGGACAATAAATAAATGAATGAATGTATATGTACATTTTATATTTATACATTTCTGGCCAAAAAATGGCTGAAACCTGACCAACAAAGAATGAAATACAACAGAGCATCCAGTCCTATAACCGTTCAGACAACAGCAATAACAGTAAAGGTGGTGAAAATGAGAAACAGTCACTAATTTCTTTCCAAACAAACCCTGCAACAGAAAACACTGAGCTGTTTTCTTCTTCGCATCTAGAGATTAAGGTGAAATCCCAGCAGTTTGTGCTGAAACGAAACCCCTTCACTCTTTACTTAATTTACTCCGCTGTTTTGATGCACCAGATGGCACTCAATAAACAGCCAGGCATTTCCCGTAGCCAGCTTTATTGCGCTCCTGCTCAACGCAGTGGGCATAACTGGCAGACTTAGATTAGAAAATGACTACACAGTCATGGCCCCCCCCTTTTACCCCTCCTCGTCCCCCCACCATATATCAGCAACATTTGGAGCCTCGGCCATTTAATCTCGAGAACATTACCTTTTTTATGTTCTAGTGTTAAACTGTATAAAACACCCCTAAGGCTATAGGGCTACATCCGATCACGCTCGCAATGATAAGAGCTAACGGAGTGTATCAATTGCTCATGAGCTTCCATTCTCCACCAAATAAGGAGAGGCAGCGAGATGTGGATTCTCAAGCCCACAGCATTTTCCCAAATGAAGCCTCCGTCCCTGCGCCTCTAATCAATTACCAGATATTTTCTCTCCCGCACTGTATCTCGCTCGCCGTTTAGCCACCTAACATACAGGTTTGCCGCATAGTCTTTTGTCGGGGGTGGGGTTGGGGCGTGCTGGGGGGGATTCTATAAGTCATGTCTTGAGTGTAGTAATGGAGAAGTAAAGAGGCTGGGGAGGAGGACAGCTCCCCCAGTGTCCTCTCCACCGCCTCATCCGCCTGCCACAAACGTCTCAGTGCACATCCCAGATAGCGCCGCATTTCTCTTCTGAAGAAGAGCATGGCTCCCGCTTAACACTACAAACTGTCGTTGCTTTCCTTTTGCAATGCTACTCATGTATAATAAAAACTAGATGCATTTCTGTGAGAAAATGCAAAGTACGATGTTTGAAGACACTGGTTTTATAGCAAAAAAATCAGCTCATGCCATGAATTCGAATTCGCAATCTTCTGATTCAGTGCTTGGCGTCGTACAGCTGAAACACCACGAAGGACGTAAAGCCACAGTTAAGGACGGCTAAATGCGTATCTGCATTCGCAAACTGATTATTTTTAATTAAACCACAACAAACAGTGACACCTGTCTTTTAACTGACCTGAGATTTAGTGTCTTGAAGTCTGTTTATGAGTCTGCTGTGTGTTTTGCTCCGCGTTTGTTTCTCCACCTTAATGTTTCTCTGCATTTTGTCCCTTTTTATGTACATAGTTTGTCAGTTATTATTTGTAACACCTCATCATTTGTTACTGTTCCGGCCTTCACTTTAAATTTCTGTGTGTTGTTGTGGAAATAAATCGATACTGAGAACTGGTACTAGGCTGTCACTGGTTCTTGTCTGGTCAGTATCGAAATATGGAGTAACTCCTGACCAAATGGTGACGCTTTTTATGTGTAAATGTATTCTAACATTGCTGATATTTTCAGATGGTTAATGCTGGATTGAATCAGTTACTTCACGTTTGTTGAACAGAACATTTGAAGCAATTGGTCCTCATTATACAAACAGAAAACTCAGGACACAGTTTAGCTTGTTATTTCTCCAAAAGTAATAAAATAATCTGATAATAAAATTGAATCTTTTCACATCTTTTCATGTGATCTTTATTTTTTGCAACATATTATGTAGAGTAGCAACAATAAAAGTTTAGATAAGTATCGATAAGCAATATCAGTATCAGTATCATGAATATCAGCCATAGCTGTACTTTTGCTTTTGACATTTTTTTTGACAACCACCACCCTACAGGTTCTCTCTTAGTTGAATGCTACATTGAAAACATGTTGGATGATAAAAAATGTGTACATTATCAAAATTTGTTCATTGTTCATTGTTAAAAGATGTTTAAGAGCTGACTGTGTGTGTGTGTGTGGTGATGCCACACCAGTCCATAACTCTCTTTGGGTCAGTAGGATGGTCCCCCCCCCCGATACCATCACTCAGTGTTACCCATTGTGATGAAACAGAATTGGTGGTTAGTGTTTCTCCTCCTCCACTAGTAGAAGCCTATTCAAATTATGCCAGCTTGGTAGCAGCATGTGATGGGTGGTATCGAACATGATTAAATTTTGGTCAAAAATTGGCTGAAAATCATTGAAAGTGCTTGTTTTTCTTTAGCCCACCTCAGAAAAATCTTTCAATCGTTTTATTGCATCAGTGTGTACTCCCGCTCCCAGCACCCCCATCTATCACAGAGCTAATATGGGGCAGCTGGTAGCCTAGTGGTTAGGGCATTCGCCCTCGACCAGAAAGTCTGGGTTCGATTCCCAAGACCGCTAGGCACCGCTGAGGTACCCTGAGCAAGGTACCGTCCCACACACTGCTCCCCGGGCGCTGTGTTCGTAGCTGCCCATGCTTGAGTTGGTTAAATGCAGAGGAAGAATTTCGTGCTGTTTACACTGTGTGCAGTAGTGTGTTCACATATGACAAATGGTCACTTTCACTTTAATATACTCAGGTAGCTCAGAGACCCTACTGATGTCATTGTTCATACGTCACAATATAAAATAGTATACATTACTAGCCAGCTGACCCTTTAACCCTTAGAATGTGAGTGGCACAGATCCATTCTGGAAGCAGAACAAATGGTGAATAACAGTTTTTCTGGTTTGTGTTGATGCTTGAGGTGAGCTTTGTTTGGGGTTCCTATGTTGCATAGAACCAAAGTTATTGTAGGTTAAAAAACATTTAATAATAATAACCAACACTGGGGTTTTAAAAGTAACGCCATGTGCAAATTATAATGTAGAACAAAAACTAACAAAATTCTGTTTTAGATTTTAGAAACAAACAAAAAACATGGGAGGGGGTCCAGAGAGCGGCGGCGCGGCCAAGCGCCAAGAGAAAGAGCAACAAACAGGTAGAGTGTAGGAGACCAAACCCTGGTTTTAGGCTGTTTTACACCATTTGTATGGTGGTTTTTACTAATACATAATGGGTTCTAAGGGTTAAACAACCTAAGAGGATCATGATCGTGTGAGCAGCTAACTCTCTTATCCAGGTCTTATTGAATTCATGAAGATGCTACAAAAACATGACCTGTCCTGTGCACCTTCAGCTTAGACAGGTCATGCCATACCTTCATCCACATACCAACGACACCTTCCCTGTTTTATTTAGCCCTAAAGTAAGACCGCAAATTGCTTACTAATCCAGCAAACAGACTAGGCAGGATGGGTTTGGTCAGCGAAATGACCCTGGCGGCCAGGGATATCGCTCTCATCAGTCGTGTAATTGTACCTACACCATGGTCTATTAATGGAAATTGATTGGTGTTTGCCTGGGAAAGATCACGGGCTAGCATCACCTGTTCTCTGATCTTATCAGGCATGAAATGAAAAATCCACTCATCCCAGAATTAAATACATCAAATGACCCTGTCCCCCCAACCATGCATGCACACACACACACACACACACACGCACACACAAACACACATGCACTACTCTGGCCTTTGTATGTATACTCACATCCATAACTGTTACTTCCACTTAAGTGGACACTAAGTTGTTTTTGGGGCAGCTTGTCTTCTACACCTCTCTGACCTTCTGAAAGTGAAAAGTGAAGATTTTGTCATACATGAACAGCACGAAATACTTCCTCTGCATTTAACCCATTCACTAAGTGAAGCAGTGGGCAGCCAGGAACACGGCGCCCGGGGAGCAGTGTGTGGGGACGGTACCTTACTCAGGGTACCTCAGAGGTGCCTAGCAGTCTTGGGAATCGAACCCGCAACTTCCTGATCACAGGGCGAGTGCCCTACCAGCTGCCTAGGCTTCAACTTCCACATACTGACTTCTCCACATACCGTTTTATTAGGTATCCAATCATAGAAGAACCACTTTTCTTTCCCTCAAGAACCATTTTTGTTAAAGAGATGTGAGTGTGAAGAGCATTTTAAAGTTTAAAGAACCTCCACTTACGCTTGTTCTTCCAGTAATACAGTGAAACCAAGAACCATTTAGGAACGTTCATTTTAAGAGGATATCCATCAACAGACTCTCCCCAGATTGCCTTCTTCCAGTGAAAGGAAGTTTTACAGTTATTGGTCTAGTTTTTCTTGGCAGAACTAAGAGAATCAAGCCATCTTCTGTTATGCGTAATCATTAATCAATAAAATATATCTGGAGATTAATATACCCATTCGTTTCAATGGCCACGGGCTCAAAGGAGTAGAGCAATGACATCACTGACAGCCTCAATGGCACATTCTAGCTTGATACATTATACTTAAGTCAAGAAAGGCCAATTTTACAGTGATTTTATCACAGGCAAAAATAAATAAATAAATAAATAAATAAATAAATAATAATAATAATAATAATAATAATAATAATAAAAATAATAATAAAAAAATTTTAAATAATAATAATAGTGTGTGAAGGTGTGTATATATCAAGGAGATCAGTGATATAGTGAGGATCTAGGTTATGGAGGGCTTTGAATGTTAAAAGAAGGATTTTATACTCTATGCGGAAGTGGATAGGGAGTCTGTGAAGTTGCTTGAGGACAGGTGTGATGTGTTGTAAGATAGAAGTGAGTATCACTCAGTCCAGTTTTTTCATGCCTTTCTAAAATGGCATAAACATAAAATATGTTAAAATTAGAGGTGGGCATAGATTAATTTTTTAACGCCGTTAATCTCATTGGAATCTTGGCGTTAACGGCGTTAACCCCCCCCAGACAGAGAGACTGAGACAAGTTTAAAACGTGCGTGAACCGGACAAGTCACTGAAATATCAAGGTGAAATTCATCACAGCTTGCGTAGTATAGACACAGCTCCCTCTGTCCGGTGGGGCAGTTAACGGCGATATTTTTTTTATCGCGCGATAAGAATCTTGTGCCGTTAACGGCCCAGCACTAGATAAAATACACAATTTCAGTAAATAAAGTCATATCATATGATGCTGCCAAAACTGGGTGGGTGAAGCCTACCACATTCTTCCTCTGAGCCACGTGAAGCACCACTGTAAAGCTGCTAACAACGCTAGGCAGCTCAACATGCGAACACTAACCACCATTCACTCTACTGTTACATTGTGATATTGGCTGTTCATAGTATTTTCTTAATTACAACCCAATGTCAATACAGCCGACCCCCAAAATTTGCAGGTGTTACGTTATAGTATATAGTAGTTTGTTTATAGTATTTTCTCCTTTACACCCCAAGAGCACTCTCAAATTGTGAAAAAACACAAAGTAAAAAAAAAATGCCTATAAATGCCTATTTTTATAGGCTAAACCCTAAATATTTCTGCAGATATGCTCCAAGAACACTAATGTGATTTTAAACTCAACTTAATACATTACTCTTTTGAAAAAATTCTGATGCAGCAATGATGGACTGCATCTGTCAGAGATGCGTCACAGGGCAGCAGCCAATCAGCAGCAAGGAGAAATCAATAGCGTTCTCGGATTGGCTACTTTCAAACCTACGGTATTTAACCATCCCAAGACACGCTTTGTGTTCTCTTGACAGTACCAAAAAATGAATACAGTTTTCTATGGAAATGTAGCCGAATTTACATTCATATTTTTGTTACAAAATTAGCTAATTATATTTTTCTTAATAATTTAGCACTGAGATGCATGAACATTTCTATATTGCCATCAAAAAAGCAAAAAAATGCAGAGGATAATTGTGGTTTATGCAAATTTACGGGGGTTTATGCAAACAACTATTAATCCGGGTCTAAGAAAATATCACCAGACAACCGAGGCCACAACCTCGCAACCTTGCAGGGGAACACTGTATACTGCTGTGCTGCTGTATTGCCTATTTATTGTATTGTTCTGTCATTCCTTGCACTGTGTTCAGTGCTGCTACATGACCTTTAAAACATTCTGGAAGGTTTACATTCCGTTCACACTACAACGCTATAACGCTACACTGCTGTGGTTGCATTGCTTTTCGAATGTTGAATGTTGCTGTATTTTGCACAGTGGTCCGCGGAGACACGTCTCATCACACTATGTACGTTCTGGAAGGTTTACATTCCGTTCACACTATAACACTATAACGCTACACTGCTGTGGTTGCATTGCTTTTCGAATGTTGAATGTTGCTGTATTTTGCACAGTGGTCCGCGGAGACACGTCTCATCACACTATGTACGTGTTTATAGCTGCTGATGACAATGAAGTAACCTCGAACCTTGAACCCAACTGACACTCATGCTGGCCAGTATTTCATTAAGAGCTGAAAGAAGAGGGAGGCCCATCTTATCCCGCCAGACAGATCACAACCCGTTGGACTTTTGGCCATAGATTGGGTGTTGCATCTCCTGGATGAAGGGCTAGTGCTCAGACAGTTTCAGCCAAAATATGTGAGTAGATCCATATGTAAGTCCACCACTAGATTACACACACACACACGTATATATGTTTGTATATATGTCAGTGGCGGTCAATATTTTTGGCGAAACAAACCACCCTTCATCCCCAGCACATGCCGCAAAACAAACTCAGTACCTCGCCGCCCCTGAGCAGCTTGATTTCCTTTCCCTAAGAACTTTTGCAGCCTCACATTTGGACGTATCTTCTCTCTCCTGCTTTTCACTCAATCTCCGCACAGTTAGTGTTAGATCACTACAAAATATGAAACGTATTTTATTGTGCATATCTTACAAACATAACAGTAATGTTTATTTCAGCAGTACATAATTAACAATAGTTCTAAATCCCAAGAAAACATATCTAACCTTTTTCTCACCTTATAAATTAATCCTACCCTCCTGGTCTTCGGGGTGAAGTTGTTCATCACTCTGTCAGACCAGCAGGGATTTTTTACCAGTGCCCAGCTTGGCTATGCGGTGGTGAGGATCGCTAGCAAGCGGTCATGCTAACAAGCTAATGCCCTTCCTTCTGTGCACTCGTAGACAAATAATTCATAAATACTACTAAATAAAATGTTATGCGTTTTGTTATGTATGAAGCTTCGGTCTCACGCTCAAGGTCTGTGCTCAGTACATAAAATAGTGAAAAGTGAAAGCAAAGGCACTGATAACATTATATAATATATAATATATATATAATGATCATAATATTTAGAATTATATACATATATGTTATTAGATTTATTTATTTTTATTAATAAAAATACCTGAGGAGATCATTTGCATTGCACAGGTGGAATGGCCACTAGCAGATCTGCAGAATGGGGTTAAAAAGAACAAGGCAAAAATGAAACAATTAGTAAAAACAAACTAATGACAAGCAGAAGATGGATTTTGTTTACCCTGAGTCATTAGTATTAGTGCATTTATGCATTTGGCAGACACTCTTATCCAGAGCAACTTATCCAAGAGCTATAATTGGTGAAGCGTGGTGTTCTTGCCCAGGAGGGGAATCGCACTCCAGTCTGCTGCATGAAGGCAATGGTGTTTCCCTCTATGCTGCACCAACTGCACTCTTTTGCTACACAGCGCATTGCACTGCGCATGAATACAAATTGTTCACATTATACCATGTTTTTTTATGGAGGGTGCTTCTCAATACTGTGGAATCTAAAATTGCAAATGCAGGGTTTAACTTATGAGCATCTAAGATGTTGAATTTCTCTGCATATTCAATTTAAGAAGTTTTAGATTGATGAGCAAGAGTGGGAATGCATGGCAAGCTTTTTCTCAAGGGGATCTTATATTCATCATTGGTCCAGACTTATCCAAATTGCGCCTAAAAGCTCAGAGTATAGCATAGCTCAAAACTCTGGCCGTGCCAGCCTCACTAATTCCTTAAGCTTGAAGGCAGGGACAAATATTCATTTGAATGATGGATATTCCCTCAGGCATGGACAAGCATAAAGATGACCATCTCCCTGTACCCCACTTCAATCAATCGCAGCGTCTTGAAAGCTGGTGTTCCTAATCTCAGTAATGAATGAAAACAATAGATACAACAAGAGGCAAGCGATGATGCAATGTCTGTTTAGTAAGAGATGAAAACGACCATGTTAGATCTCTGCGATTTGCGGAAAAAAACATCTGATTCAAACATCCAGACTCTTTAATCAGGTGTGTTGGGTCATGCTATTCAAATACGACACTATAGTTACTCAAATGACTGGAGGTAGCATTGGGCAGGAGTGGTGCTGGAGCTTATTCCAGTGGTTACAGGGTGACCCTGGACAGGGCGCCTTATACTACTTATGCTGTACTAGATTTCATTCATATAGTTATCGTATCTCTCTATAAAGAGACAGACAGGTACTACTATATTATACTATCTGCTGCATCTGTGGTGGCGGCAGTCCAGAATTTTCCCCTGTTGAGCGTCTCGAGTGTTTCTTGTGTTTTCTGTTTTGTTCTTTTTAAAGTCCCGTATTTTTATGACTGTATATTACCAAAGAAAACGATAGCGCATACCAAAGAAAATGTGCTGCTTGAACTAAAGACCAGTCTATACAGGGGTAGTCTCAGCCTCAGACGTCACGCCTACAGAACGTTGGCTAAACGTCTGATGCATATGGTACACTTAACTGGAAACACTTCAGGAATCTCGAAGTCGTCATCT
>JBBPDC010000028.1:237820-248189 GCA_037974485.1 Hemigrammopetersius urotaenia
GTCAGTCAAACGGCCTTATGGGCGGGCCTTGGCCAAAGAAAGTGGCTATGAATTCCAGACCTTCAGCCGTCAGTCTGTATGTATATCTATCTATGTAGTATCTCTCTCTCTCTCTCTCTCTCTATCTCTCTCTCGCTATATATATATACATACGCATCCCATGGTATATTTTTGCAGTTTTGTATACAATTCTTTGAAGTGAAGAGGAATATCAGTCGGTGCATAAAGAATGAAAGATTTCAGTCAGTATTTGCAGTGAGTTGAATGTATAAGAATCTCATTGTCTGCCATTTTTAGTGTTACAGTGACCATAGCTAAACCTATCCTTTTAAATCCTGGCGCTCTTGTGTGTCCGATCAGTGTGTTCGTACTGCCTGTTGTCATCCTGCCGTATAATATAGGCTCTCGCCGAGGCCTTCTTAGGTCCTCAAATCCATGTCTCCAGCAGAGTGGTTTGATGGGTTTGTCTCCTCATAAGCCCTTGCATTAAGGGGGTTTGCTAAAGCGGACTCCCCCGTTCAGCGTCTCTCCCTGGAGATGGCCATTTCCCACTGCTTGTTACCGATTCAGCCAGCCGCACGCTTTTCGCTTCGTCCGCGGCCATAAACTAGGCTGGGCGAGAAAATGGGAGCCATATTAGTATGTATGAAGTGTGTAAATGAAGACATGGTGGCAAGTGCATATTGCAAACGTAAGGGAGTTTGGAGGGATTTCTCCGTGCTCCAGTCCACTTGAGCCGCATATTGTACCCTCATCAATAAATTATATATTAATGCTTTCTTCCTCTATGCTAATCCCAGGCCAAAAGCCACATTCTCAATCCGGAGGTGCTAGAAAGCGCTCTGAAGGTTGGACATGCATGAAAACAAACAGAGATCGAGTCCCAAAGTGTTGGCAAGAGGAAGCTTGGAGCTACGGTTGTGCTGTTTTGGTTCAGAATGACCACTAGAACAATCAAAATTCAGACATTCGTCCAATCCAATGATGTCTTTAAGAATTCAGGGGGAGGGCACGCCATCCCTGACCATTTGAGTTTTATTTATTTGAGTTTTGCACCATATAGGGACATTCTTAGCAGCCATTCTGAATGATGCAATATATTATAAACTAAATGGCACTAATAAGCCCAGTAGTCAGTGATCTGCTATAGATGTCAATGTAGATGCTATGTGAGCTAATAATCATGTATTATTTATCAGTTAGTGAAGCTGCTGCATGGCTAAGCTGCTATACAGCTACAGCAGCCATGCCGGTTTGGCACAGACTCTCTCTCTCACTAGCGTGGGGATTTTAGGAACAAGTCATTCTCAATGGTAGGTCTGAATAGGTCCGTGTACCTTCTTTGACAACTGTGAGTCACGACTCGCAGGTTGATAATCATTGGTTTAAACACTCTGCTTTTTGGTGTGTTTGGGATGGGGTTGGGTTGAGTGTCTCAGAATGAGCAGTGCTCTTTTTGATGGGCTCTAAATGCTTAATATGCTGCTGTGCAAAACGACGCCAGGCACAGTTCAATTGCACTGAAATTTATAAAAGGACTTTTAAAACACCAGCCTGAACACACAGTTCTGCTGTTTCTCATGCCCAGGCTGTTCGGTGAGTGGGTTTCATGACGAAATTAATCCGAGTTGCAGTTGGAGGGAGGGGTTTGCAACACCTCAGCCCATTTCCTCCCAAATGCCAATGAATTTCCTCCTAAATGCCAATCCTTGTGGATTTAGGTGGCTTATCATTGTCTGACAAATCTGTGAATCTTTGTATGAAATTATTGGCAGAAATCTTATTTGCATTTGAACGTTTAACAAACTCCCAGTTTCAAAAGAGGGGCTTCTTATGCACCACTGCGTCGTGTGTCAAGACGTGCTAATGCTACAGGCTATAGTAGGACTATGTTTCATTCACGCACACGATAGCGAGACAACACCTGTCAACACTCCTGACAATAGCATTAACCACCCTAAACTACCCCCCCTGAGCACAGCGAGGTTAATTATAGCAGGGAACAACTTTTACAAAACACGAATCAGCAAGAACTGCACTGGGCTAAATGCCCACACGCTCGAAAAGCTGCAAAACCCAGCATGTTTTGGGATTCGCCTCGAGACCGGGTTTGAGCGCTATTCTAAACGCTCCTTAATTTGAGTGCATGGCTACTCCCTGCCATCCATCTTCAACTCACTACAACAGCGCCAGCCAAACCGAAGGAATGTTCAAGTTTAGTGTTGCCTGCGCCTTGCGAGGGATTAATAAGGTGAAAGTAAATGTAAACATGAGAGTCCAGAGTTAGTAAATCAACACGTTGGTTTGTTTAGCGGGTGACCTGGCCTGGACGTCACAAACCCATATTCCAGGCAGATATTCCATTACTTCGGCCGTATGCTCGCCCAGAGGGCTTTCGCCGCACCCCTCCAGCCCTCTTTGGTACATTTCACTGAAAGATATATTAATGTGGCAGTTTAATTAGGCAGACCTACTGAGGTATTGATTATTCACTAGCCTGGGGTAAAGTTTTCCTTTTCCTCCCAGTCATTTATTGATCTCTCCGCGGGAAAGATTGACAGTCACGGTGCCTGAATATCAAGTGCCCGGCCGTTTTAAAGGCCGACACTTTTATATTCTCTCATCAGGCCAATGCACCTCTCAGCCAGCCAAGTCCCAACGCCTCCCCCTGTTTATCCGCTGGCCCCTCGCGCTTTATTGATGTAATGATTTCATAGCAGCTCTTCCCTTGATTTTCTGTTGATTTTCATTTTTCATTGTCCAGATTCCCAGTGATCCGGTCCTTGTTGGGGACTGGCAGCTTTGTCCAGGTCTTTCAGTCCAGCATTTCTTCTTTAACCATTAGAACGCAAGCGGTGCAGGATGTGCAACAAATGTTAAATTTGTCGTCCTACGGCAAAACAACTCCTCATATGGAAGTTTGTGTTGATGCTCGAGGTCATGCTGAGCTCATGTGTTCCTATGTCATGTAGAACCAAAGTTATTGTCATTTAAAACACATGTAATGATAATAATAACCACTACTGGGGTTTTGAAAATCTGGAACCCATGCAATTGCCCATAAATAACAAAAATTATCCCATTTCTTTTATTTTAGGACTTAGAAACAAGCAGAAAAAACACAAGATCTTTAAACCCGGGAGAGCTTTCAGGATAGTCTCCACCCACAAGGGAGGGGGTCCGGAAAGCGGCCGAGCGACGGTGCGGCGAGAGAAAAAGCAGCAAACAGCGGGCGTGTAGAAGAACAAGCATTTTTTTTAATTTGTAGAAGTCAGATTTTACAAAGGCTTAATCACGTGCTGTGCAAACAAATACAAACAAAAGCACGCTGCTGTCCCATTTCCAGGAAAGCATCAGTGCTCTGCTTTTGTGCTGCTCTTTAGGATGAGAAATGCTGAATAAAAAAAGGGAGGGAAAAAAATATGATGAATGATTCTAATGTTGCCGCACGAGGTGCAAATTATAGAGAAGATATGCCTCAAAAAGCGTATCAGAGACTCATTACGTTTACTCGCTTCTGTATATGTAGGGTTCCTCATTTATTTTTCATTTTAAAATAACCACACGGCCTCGGCGCCTGCCATTAGGCCATTAGCTTCATCTCATTAGCCGTGCAAAAAGTTGCTCCCTTTATTTCTCTCCCCTCTCGACAACCTTTAAAATGCAGCAGATCCGGGGGTTAGCGCCGCCGCCCACGCTAAGCCGCTCACCGCCAAAATTAGGAATGTGACGAGCGTGGAATACTTTCTTTGTGAGTCGGAAGCGCTTTCGGGTGAGCGGGCCGCGCGGTTCGAAGGCGGCGGCTGGCCATTAGGGAGGCTGGCGTCTGTAATGGCCCTGTTTTAGCTCCATGGCCCCTGGTTGCTTCTGGAGCACTACGCTGTGCTCCTCGACGTCTGACTGTCCATTGTTGTCTCGGCTGAGGAAGAGGAATGACGTGCCGCAACTGGAACAGTAGGATTTAATGCTTCCCAAGGACGTGTGGTTGCTCAAATGGCATTAGCTAGAAGTAGATTACAGATGTTTGATGGCCGTCATGAGCATTAATGTTGATATCTAGAGCGATTTCACTAAAAAAGGCAGTTCCATTTCCATCTGGACATCATTCGGACTGGCACTGGCCACTCAAAGTGTCGCTACGTTGGGCGTAATGGATGCGAGACCCAGAGGAAGCCATGTTTTTTTCTTTATTTGTTTAATGAAAAACAAGAGTACACGCTTCTCTGTAGCCCTTCGTCTTAAAGCATGGCTGGAACCGCAGACAGTCGAGCACTTCACCCTGATTCGGTTGTAGCTTGAGGGATTTTGCCTTTTGTCTCCGCCATTAGCCTTAGCTTGCTATGAAAAAGTCTCATAGGTTCTTCTTTTTCTGTCGCCAGGAAAAGTTCTGTTTGAATGGCTCGGTAACAATGGCCATGCAAGTATTTCATAAGATTGCAAGTTTAGCACCAACATCTTATTATTAGATTGAGAGCACTGTTATACAGCGCTGCAGAGTGTGTGAACAGTGGCTGCTGGTTGCAACCCCTTAAACAGGCCAGAGTAGGATAGAGGGTATGGTCATTTACTCAGTTTTTCTTTATATATATTAACCAACTTTCCCCCTTGTTATTTAAAAAAAAATCATTTTTAAATCTCAAACTATATCAAGCGTATATCAACCATAATGCACACAAATGGCCCCTTTGATTAATTAGCAGCATTTCCAGCTGCAAAAAAAAAGTCAATAAATATTGTTTTTGTTTAATACAAGGAATATTTAATAAAATAACCACAACAAGGTTTGCTATACTACACTTGCGCTTGTATTTTATTATTATTATAAGTCCCCATTTTCTACATTTGTGTTGTGTGCGATAAAAATAGTCCTAATTCTTTTTTTCATGCAAATTTTCTGACCTCTCTTTATCCATTACAGTTAAAAGGCTGTCTTTTGTCCACATATGACTGGTTCTATTCATTAAAAGCAAGTAGAATTCAGTTCAATTTCCCAAGCTCTCTTTAAGCCCCAGAATAAAAATGTGATTTTGTTGATGTGCCTTAAAAGTTGATCAGTTAAAGTGAGCTCGGCGTGCAGTGTGTCTCAGTCTAGCTGCTGAAAGACGTCCTATAGCTTCAGTTGAAAATGGGCGGGGCTAAAATGTGGTTGGCTTAATGTAAATTTATGTAAAGCAGTCAGTTCAAACCACGTTCAAACCACGTTTCCATATATGGATCATGAAGAGGGGGACGTGAACGGCATGGAAATGTAACAATGTTTACAGTGATTATGTCAAAATCTTATTAAATAAATGTAATTTATAATAGGGGGAGGTGTTAGGACTTAGCTCCTGATATTCTGTACCTTGTTTTCGTTTTTGATGAACTACTTAAAACATTAAAATTCATTAAACATATATTTTAAAGATAAAAAGTTTACACAAAATTGCAGTAAAGAGAAAAAACGCAGCTGTGCGGTCAGTGTAACTTATGTCGATATTGTGAATGAAGAATAATAACTACGGTTTTAAACATATAATCATTTATGAGAAGAGTCCACTGTTCAATATCTATCAGTATGTTAAGTATGAAGTTGATAGTAAAACACACTTTAACTGATCCCACTTCCCATTTTTGTCTCTGTCGTCTCTGTGGGTGGTCAGTACTGGTTAGCGTTCCCCCAGCATGGTCCCGGTTCTGATAGACATGGATGAAAGACAAAAAGACAAAGATATATAGTCTTTCATTTATCTCGAAGGGTTTTAAACAAGAAAAGTGCACAGAATAAAAGTCATGTCCCGGGTGCCTTCACTTCGGAACACAGCAAAGGTATTATTTTCTGCTACTTTTCCCCGATGCACACATAAGGACAGTGACCAGTATAGCAGTGATGTCATAGTTCATTCCACCCCATCAAACTATTGTTCTTCTTAAGTTTTTTTTTTTTATTATTCTGTTTATAGCCCAAAAAACTCCTTATAGCTACTTCTCCTCCAAAACATCCTGTGCAGTGCACGCGTTTACAGATTTTTCGTTGGTTGATCAGTATGGATCATTTAAAAAATCGTTTTTTTTTTGTGGTCGAGTTGGCTCTGAAATGTGAAATTCTGTCATTCAACCTCTGCATTTAACCCATTCACCAAGTGAAGCAGGGGGTAGCCAGGAACAGCGGAGCAGTGTGTGGGACGGTACCTTGCTCAGGGTACACCAGAGGTGCCTAGCGGTCTTGGGAATCGAACCCACAACTTTCTGATCGCAGGGCGAACATCCTAACCACTAGGTGAACGGTCTAGTCTCCTTCAAAATGTGCGTTGGATAGAGAATCTGTGATGTCATGTCTAAGCCGGAAAGGGACAAAAGGTGGAGAAACACAAATGTGGAGAAACAAATGCACAGCAAAACGCACAGTGGACTCATAATCAGACTTCAAGACATTAAAGCTCAGGTCGGTTATAAAAGACATGTGTGACTGTTTGTTGTTGTTTATTTTTTAAAAATCAGCCCATGAATGCAGCTACGCATTCAGCGGTCCTTAACCATAAATGGCTTGGTAAGAGCCAGCGAGTAAATGCCCCAGACTTTGAATATGGAGCATCAGATGGCCACCAGTCTCCATATACATCTTCAATGTCTTGAAGTCTGATCATGAGCCTGCTGTGCATTTTGCAACGTATTTGTTTCTTCACATTTGTGTTTAAAAAATCAGCCTGTAAATGCAGCTACACATTCAGTGGTCCTAACCATAAATGGCTTGGTAAGAGGCAGTGAGTAAATGCCCCAGACTCTGAATAAGGAGAATCAGACGAGTTATGATTCAAATCACCACTGCGATTATTTATTTTTTTTTAACACTATTTTTTTCCCCCCATGAAATTAAAGTCTCCAGACACTGGTTTTATAACAACCGTGCAATCATGCATCTAGTTGTTTTTTGATATCATACACAATAAAAGTGCTTTATTGTTTCAATTAATAGATTTATTATAATTTATTCTGATTCTACTTCTATTCTTCTAATTGTACCCCTAATGACTGTATTGCAGAGTTATTGCATCCTAATCCTACGCTTTATAGATGAGAATCTAATCTAGCAGACTCTTTAAGTGGTCAGAGAGCTGTCATCTGAATTGGGGGTATGTCAGGAACAGAAACAGCAAAATTTTTATTGTGTCAAGGGGAACGGTGTCAAAAACCATGACGGCATATGCCAAACAAGGCAAAAGCGCCCGAGGAAAGAGGAACAGTGGTTGCGGGTTGAAGCCTGCTGACAGGGATGCTGTAGAATGACTCTTAAACGAGAGGCGCAACACAAAGTGTACAAGTGCCCCGGCGATGGCCACCGATCTCCATATACATCTTTAACCCTTCACCGGCCTCGATTGAGAGCGATTTGGCCTTCGCTGTGGGTTATAATGGGACCATTTGGAAGCGGCTCGAATCAGTGCAGGGTACGCATAACGTGACACGAGTACAGATTTAAAGCAGAAGAACCTAATGTGGAAGCCAGATGACATCATCTAGCTGTTGGTGCCAGAGAATGGGATCACTAGCAATTGACCAAAAGTGAGCGTTTCACTGTATTTTACGTTGTATTTGAGTCGTTTCGGGCCGTTTGCTGCCACTAAAGCCCACACTAATGTTTACAGGCCAGTACACTTTAGCCCTTCGCATTCAGGCGGCTCCCTGTGGCGCACATAGCACGACAGTTAGCATTGCGAAGCGCCTAATAGAGCTATACATATATTTCTTCTCTACAGTCAAGGAACATCGTGGAGATCATATTCCCATTGACCTTCGAATGTGACCGCATTTGAATATTTTTTTCCTGTTGATTCTAAAGTGCACAAAAGCCAACGCTGATATTACGGCCTTTTCCACCCTCAATAATGCAAATGGCGAAAAGCCCTGAATGGCTGGTGTCAGCACAGGTTAACTCCCCCTCACAGCAGAAATCTCCAGCATTATAATGGCTCCTGGTAGTTCAGCATTTTATGCGTGTATTTTACTCCTGCCTGTCACCCTGATGTAGGGGTCTTCATAAATGTTTTATGCTGTACATGAATCAGTCAAACGTTGGGTGTCGCGCTCGCTTCGGCCCGGATATTTTTTAATGTTGAGCCACGTCCTGCAGCCTTTCTCTTTTGGTGCACGGGGCTGGAGGTGGGGGTTGGGGGGCAGACACCGTCCATCAGTGTCCATTACGGCCTGTCAGTCTGATCCTGTTTTGTGCTGTTTACAGCGAGGTGCTGTGTTTGGGTTACTCAGAATGCCGCGCCCTCTCTCTCTCTCTCTCTCTCTCTCTCTCTCTCTCTCTCTCTCTCTCTCTCTCTCTTTTCTCTTTTTTTTGTTGTTGTTTTTTTTTTTTCATAGCTTCAGTTTTGGGTTTTTTTACGCTAAATGTGCCGGCGGAATTTCAGATCAGGAAAAATATGAATATATAGGACCCGGGCGGTGAAACGGATACCGATTTTATGTCTTTGAGCAACACAAAGGCGAGAAGTGGAAGGTCAGGGAAACATAACTTGAGGCTATGACACAAGTATTAAAGGTTTTATGGTATTTCTCTCGATCGCTCGCTCGATTTCCATGACTGCTAGCTCTTTAGCCGTAAGCGAATCCGAAAGGTCAAGCTAACAAGCGTGAAATGCAATGTCTGATTCCGCCAGGCCCGGTGATGAAAGCAGGGACACCTCTGAACCTGAACCCGGCGCTGGACAAATGGCGCTGGCTGATGGATAAAATCAGATGAAATGTTCTTGGCAGCTCTGGGCGTCTTTCCTGGGCACCGGCTCCGTGTACCCGGCGTGTTTGTTTCCACGCTGCTGGCCTCGGCAGGGTCCTGTGCCGGGTCCGCTCTGCTTGCCCACATGGTTAGTGCTTTTGCACTCGTAACCCGGGGCTGTGCTGTAATTGGCAGCTGTCCACCGCGTCGCCGTGTCCAGCGGTTGGTAAGGGAGTCGCTAGTGGACACTGCCATTTGCGCAGTGAAGGTGAAGCCTGCTGTCACGGCCAGCCGCGTCCACCATCAAGGCTCCGCCGGCACTGAGGCCATGCATTAGCCCTGATTAGGCACCTCTGGGTGCCCTTATGTACAGCAGCATGTTTTATTCCTCTCCAGACCTCATGGTGTACTGATACATTTTCTATCGTTGAATGAATGAAATGCAATTAAGCGCTTAAACTGAAGTAAACGACACAAAATGTCGCTGACGGGCATAATATTTAGGTTAGTGCAGACCACTGTGCCTTTGTATTCGTTTTCTGTGAGTATTGTGTGCAATAATAATGGCACCCCAGGTTAAAATGACATTTTTGTTGATTTTATATAAATCATAAAAAGAATAATAAATGAATTATAAATAACAAGCACATAATAAAAATGACAAATCATTAGAAATGATCAGCTAAAATAGAAAAATAAAGACATATTTATGTTCATACGAATAACATATGAATAAATAATAAGCCCGGATGCTGTTTTTTTGCCTTTGAATGTACATATTTGCTACAAACATATGAAAAACACACTAAAGAACAAAACATCACACACTACACTAATGACCATGAAGGACCATCTTGTATTAATACTAAATTATGTATTGTTTTTTAGTAAATATAGTTGAAATGCATATCACACACACATACACACACACACACACACTACATGCTACACTAATGACCATGAAGGACCATTCTGCATTACTTCTCAGCAGCATCTCATATTGCAATAATCAAATTTCTTGCTGCATATTATAATGCATTAGCATGCAGTACTTCTAGCATTTTCAGTGGGAAATGACAATGGCTGCACCACCACAACCAAAATCAGTTTTCCCAGAGTAGGACCGGCTCTTAGCAGAGGGTCTCTTGAAACGCAGCTCCCGTCTCCATCCTTGTAATTACACCGGAAGCACTGAATATTCTCCCATTTTAGGATTCCTGCAGCGACGCGTCTGGATTTTCATCTACCAGGATAATTTGGTGTCCATTTCAAAGCCATTTAACTACCAATACCACCACCACCACCATCACCTGCACCATTATCATCATCATCATCATCATCATCATCATATAACAAAACGGGTGAAGATGAAGAGAAAGAAAAACATAAAGGTTCCTCCAGTTCCACACACTCATCGCCAGTTACACAGTCATTTCCTGGGAAAAATTTACATAGCGCCAGAGTGCACAGCAGTCAGCTGAACTGTCAGAGCTGCCACAAGATCTCATGTTGTCACTCCGTCATTGTCAGAGCAGGCAGCTTTTTTTCCTCCTGGATAGACACCTCTCCATAATGTGGCGGCAAGGGGACTTCTCGCTCTCTCTCTCTCTCTCTCTCTCTCTCTCTCTCTCTCTCTCTCTCTCTCTCTCTCTCTCTCTCTCTTTCTCT
>JBBPDC010000028.1:248289-258800 GCA_037974485.1 Hemigrammopetersius urotaenia
GGTCCATAAGGCACCCCTGACCAAAGGGTGATACTCAGACTAACTCTTACACAGATATATAGGCGTTGATTATGAAGTACAAAATAGAAATGTAGGGGATTAAAAATTTCCTTCTACAATCTCACCTCATGGAAGCCCATAATTATGTTGTAGTTCTCTTTAAATGTAACCCTTTCTCGTTTGTTCGCATTTATTCTGACGTCGACTTGTATATTTGCTGGCAAGAATTCTCTCACTGTTCAGATAAATGGCTTTTGCACAGCACTGTATACATAAATAAAAATGAATTTAATATTAATAAATGACAATAAAAGTTAAAATTAATACAAACGAATTAAAGAAACTAGTTTCTCTGCTTTTCACTAGGGTTCCTGTATTATAATATTCATAACTTCCTTCCATAATTTGCATGTCATTTTCAGGCTCGAAGAATCCGTTTCCATGCAACAAAACAATCACGTATTAAAATGAGTTTAAGCTCATTTTTCATATATTGTATAATAGGACCTTAAATGGACCCCAGTGAGCAACTATTTACCTTTTATAATCTGACACCTAAGTAATCTGACATTATAAGACTTGGTTTATTGGTCTTCTTTCTAGAGAACTCTTTTTTACGCAGGAAACCGAGATGCCCACATCTGAAAAACAAACTTGTTTTTCTTGCATTATTTGATATAAATAATAAACATTTCTTGATGAAATAAACATTTCATGATGAATAGGCCAATAGAAATGCACCAGAATTAAATTCGATAAAGCATCTTGATGCATAAGCTATGCTGATTGTTACTAATTTGGAGATACAAGGTTTTGTTTCCTGCTGAGGCTGAACTGAGGCTGTATTTAGTCGTATTCAGTTATCTACTAAGCAGGACTGCAGCTTACTGTGGGAGGCTGTAAATACAACAGGCTTTTTGAAACCCAGTACACGTCTCCACACTTGTAATTAAACTGGAAACACTGAATATTCTCCCACTTTATTTGCCCCTCCTTTGTGCTGGGACAGCAATGTGCCCTGATTATCCTCTACCAGGTTATTCTGGGGCCTATTTTCCAACCTGGATAACCACCACCATCAAAAAGCTGCTGTAGCAACCAGGTGACCATTTCCCAGTTACCGTCAAGGGAGGCCCTGCAACAAACAAGACTCACTGCCTAGTTTTTTCCCCAAAAAATGTTGTTTTGCTTCGAAACATTTCGTAAGCTTTTATTCCCATGAGAACGCCCTTCGAGGTGCCGTTGAGGTGTTACTGTTTTGTACATAGTCAACTTTAAATAAAAAATCATGCATGAATGAGTGAAATAACTTCAGAAAAAATCAGCTTGTTTTAAGCTTGAGTCACAAACTTTAAATAAGCTTACTTTTATGAAGTGACTTCATAGCTTAAAAACACTGTTTCCACTTTTTCCATGTTAGCGCAAGTGACTGTTTACGTAAAAATGTCGTGAAAATGAATTTGATGAATGTTTTCACCACTTCGGCTGGTGTCTCGGTCCCAAATTAGGTATATACTTCGAGTTTCACTTTATTTGGACCACTGTAGATGTTTTGTTGATGCTCAGCTTGTCTTCCTCATTAAATATGCATTAAACTTTAAAACTAATCCTAATCCTCAAGGGAGGTCCTGCAACAAACAAGGCATATGAACTCAAACCACTGCCTAGTTTTGGCCCGAAATATGTTGTTTTGCTTTGAAACATTTCTTAAGCCTTCGCTCCTATGCCAACGCTCTTCAAGGTGCAGGAGGAGGAGTGTTCCTGTTTTGTTCCTCTGCAACGTGGCGAAGTTTCCAGAGTGGAAAAGCCTTCCTCCTGCTAGGCTCGAGACGTTTTCCTCCCGGCTGAGGGACCCACTTAGCAGTTGAGACATGCACTGTGTCTGTACTTCACCTTTCAAGTCTTTGAAAGTCACCTCAGATGTCAGGTGCGTTCGCTATAGAGAAATGTAAAAGAGACAGGTAGGCTTTGTTTGAAGGCGGCGGATGAGAATGGGCCGTGGCTGCCTCCTCGCACGCTTGATCAAGGCGCTCCAAGCCGTGCGTGATGATTGCGGCTCACGCCTATTTGGCGACTCCCAGGTGCTATTCCACTGGGCCGTCCTCCACTGTCTGACGGACTGAAAGGAATAAAAACACACCAGGTCACACGACTACACAGATTTTGCAAATGCCGAGTACATTATTCATCAGCCAGAACTTCCGGCACCATGTCTGGAGAGCAGGAAACGACGGCGAGACAAATGTAGCAAACCGGGCTAAACCCACGTATCAAGCCCTTAACGTGCTATCGATTCAATATCTCAGGATTGGCGAGCAAGATGACGGTTTTAAGAGCGCAGATGCTGCGCTGGAATCAATTTTCAACCTTCTGAGACGATCCAGTCGTATCGGCTAAAATGCCATTATGGTGGGACACAAGCCGCGGTTCAGTGGTGGTTAATGACGCTGCTGTTTTGGACACGACATCGCCGGTTGCATTAAAGTTGTGGAAAAGATGCAGCATCTCCTTCACCCTTGCCCTGATCGGATTGACTTCCCATTGTTTTTGTTTTTTCTTGGGGGTTTTCTGCAGCTTATGCCGGGGATAGAAACGAGGCGAGATTACCTTGATCCTGACCAAGATGGATCGTCAAATATTTATTAATTTACCATTTTCATGGGAGCCTTTGAGTTTTGTCAGCTCCGAACCTCGATGCTGATCAGACGGCCGCTCTAACCAGGGCAGAGTCTTCATCCCTCCCAGATGAAACGGGTCCAATCCCCAAAGTGCCCATCTCCTGTTCGGATTAAGCCTGCCTAAGACACGCCAATAACCCTGTCAGAGAACAAAGGCAGGAACGGCAACGATCAGCCTCGATGAAATCTAAGACGTGGATGGTACTTTTCAAAGGCAGACAACATTTCTCCGTATGCGGGAGGATAAAGCAGTCAAGGGAAGTTCCAAGAGGCCTTCACTAATGATCGGCACACTGTTAAAACTAGACGTCCCAAAAGCGTTTTTTGGAAAGAAGCCACACAGAAGAACCACTGTTGGTTCTCTTAAAGAACATTTCAATGAATGGTACTTAAAACTACATAATGCAAATCTTAAATTCAATCGGTAAATAACCAATAGGGTTCCATCAAAATAAAATATGACTTGGGTTTAGGGTGATGATTGTCTTGTAATTTAGTCCAGGATTATACTTAACCCTTAGAACTTGTATGAGTGTATTAGGAAAATTTCGAATACAGTGGAAAACACTCTAAAACCGGTGTGTGTTTGTTTTACAGTAACGTTTGCTGCTTTTTCCTCCCTCTCTGACTTTTCCACACCCATTGGTTGGCAGACATGATCCTGAAAGTTTTCCCGGGTTCAAAGATCTTGTGTTTGTTGTTTCTAAAACCTAAAATAAAAGAAATTTTGGCATTTTGGTTCTTTATGGGATTTTTACATGTCATTTTTAAGGCGCCAGTAGCAGTTACTATGTTTTCTAAATTACAATAACTTTTTTTTTACCTGACATAGGAACACCAAACAAAGCTCAGCATGATGTCTGATGCACCGAGTATCGACACAAACAGAGGAAACTCCCATATAAAGAGTTGCTTTGCTGTATGATGCCAATATATACGTGCCGCTCATGTTCTAAGAGTTAAGAGGTGGCACAGTGGACACTGCTATTGCCTTACAGCAAGATGGTCCTGGGTTTAGGGTGGGTGAATGTCTTTTGTCCAAGGGGTTTGCATATTTTCCCCATGTTTCCAGCGGTTTCCACCTCTTTTGCGGTTACCATGGTCCCTCTGTCCCTATAAAGACTGTGGTGACTTCCCTCCCACAGTCCAGAGATGCTGAAGTGCCTCTTGGTGTGTATGTAGATGTGTTTGTCTGTCTGTGTCTTACAATGAACCAGTGACCTGCTCAGGGTGTATCTCTACCTTTCCTCCTATGATATCTGGGATAAGCTCTGAACCCGAACACGACCCTGCTTAAGAATCAGCTGCTCAAATAATGGATGGATAGACTAATATTCTGGGAAGCAAGTTTTGGTTAATTGCTTACTTAACCCCTGGTGAGCAGCACGGATCTGCGCCAGAACCATAACAAACAATAAAATGTAATCGTACCGTAAAACAACTCTTATTTGCAAGTTCCCCTGGTTAGGGTTGATGCTCGAGGTGTCAGACGCCATGTTGAGTTTGGTGTTTGGTGTTACTATGTCACCAAAACATGTGATTTTCAGTTTCTTTTATTTTACAAATGAAAAGCACAAGAACTTTCAGGATAGTCTCCGCCCACAATTGGGTGGGGAAAACCCACAGAGGGAGGGGGTCCAGAGAGTGGCCAAGTGGCGGTGCGGCGAGAGAAAACGGTGAGCATGTAGAAGAACAAAGACCGGTTTTGAACTGTTTCCCACCAATTAAATTTGTTGAAATGATATTTAACTAATACACTCTTCCAAGGTTCCAAGGGTTAATCTTATAGCTCTTTATTCAATAACTCCTGTAAAATTGAGTTTTAACCTTGGTAGATATAAGAATATGAAATTAAAGAGTAAACCCACCCCTTAGAGATTAAGGGGGTCCCAATTATTATATCCTATGTTCAAAACATCGAATGAATGGCAGGTGTCAGCATGTTCCTATGTTCAGTTCATTTGTATGGAGAGGCAGTACTTCCCCATACAAATGAACACTGGTAGTCCATCAATCAAAAATAAAAGGCCAACACAATTCACTGATGCCCTCATTATATGAATGCGTTCCTTACATAACTAAAGGCGGATGCAATATACTTCGCATATTCACTGAATGTTTGGTCTAAAGTTTCTCTTAGAAAGTTTGAACTTTTTTTCCCTTCTCTCTAGCAGGGTTGCTGGTCTGCTTTAAAGAAGTTAAACTACTTATACAAATGTATTCTTGTAATTTCTGCATTGAATGCAGTAATATGGTGACTATTACATATACAGCCTCATTAATACTGCATGACGCCCAGTAGCGGAGTGGAAATATCTCCAGGAATCTGCATTTGCGACAATATTTGTTCCATGAGATTAATAATATTGCCTTAGCGTTTTTTCGTTCTTTTCTGAATTTCTGTGGCGTAATAAGATTGTGGCGTGAGAAGTGCCGACTTAAGCATAGCGCGTCGCGACGCTCCCAAATGATGAATGATGCATCCAAATAGATACAAATGGAATGTGTATCTTCCTCTGAATGTTAATCCCCACCACATACACACGCATGTTTTGTGGCTGATCTTTTAACATGTTTTTTTAATGATCTACAGACGGATATTGGAATGTTTCTAATTGGATTTGGCTATATTGCAGCAGAAAGTTTATTGATTTCATTCCGGTAAATCCGCCAGACAATCCGAAATAAGCTGTCTTACAATTTTTTTTTTTTGACTATATAAACAAACAACAATCAGATGGAAGAATCTGCTGCTGTTTAGCTTCGGTATCTTTGCCAAGCTGTTGTTTGCGAGATTTTCCCTCACAGTTCAGGTAGAGGAACACAGTTTTTTCTTCTGTTTTCTTTTTTTTTTTACTCTTTCCCCCCCTGTGGGTAACACGTTGAGGAATCATATCATTCGGCACATAATCATTCATCCTGCGCTTAAGCAGAATTCCAATGGAATTATGCAGAGCATCTTTGATGTCTGACACTGTAATATATTTGTCTGTCATTTCTTCCGTTTCCCGTTGTTGAGTTGATGAATGTGCGGCACCGCGGTAAGTCCCTCACGTGCTTTTCCTACAATGCCTGCCGCATTGTAGGAAAAGAAGCGCGCTCTCCGTTCCCGGGCCTTCCCCGCTCCTGCTCCTGCGAAAGCCGGCCTCCTACCTGCGGCTGTACTCTCGCTCTTAATAACCTCCGCCATCCATCTGTCTCTGTCTATAACCATCCCTACCTGCTCCTCTCTGGAGCCCTGCATCCTCTGCGCTTCAAATAAACATAATATCCCTCTGAAACCCATTAGATCGCCCTCCGTTGCTTTATTTAGATTTATATTAATTAACGCGGGCTCTGTCAGGCATGCGGGATAACCTGCTTTTCTCCGCCTAGCGTGATTGCTTGCAAGGCAGCGATGCCTCCAAAAGCTTCTTCCACAAACTGAGCCCTGGAAATAAATAGTACTAATGGAGGGAATGAAACAGACGCTCATTTCTGGCGAAGAGGGGCTTTAAGCAGAGCTGCTAAACTGCGGGAGAGTTGCAATCTAATTATGCCCAACAGCATGTATTCTAAAGGACAGGTAGCTCTTTTTTCATTAACTGAGCCACGACAGCAAATACATCATGTTGCCCGGATGCAGGGGGAATGGCTGACTAACAGGGTGGGGAGGCACCTGAGAGGCGGAACTGGAGGGTGATGAATTGTAGGATCTGGCGCGTCACGTGACGCCACTGCGCACATGTAAATTGGATCTCAGTGTGACCGAAAAATACAACGGACGCTCATTCAGGTGTATGTGAGAAGAGCAGGAGGATGCAAATCCCCACCTTTTGGAAGCACAATTTAAGAAACTGCAGTTTAAAAGACTCGTCCCACTTAGAGATGTGATTTGCATGGATTACCTTTTTCCGGGGGTGATCAGTTTATTCCTCTCTGGGTCTCTCTGGATTATTTTCCAAAACGATGGACCAGTTTAATCAGTTCATTAGTTCTAAATTGACACACAAACATGTTGTAGAAAATACAACCCACTAGGAACTCGCTCATATTTTCTAGATTTGAAAGTTATTACTGAGGGGTCATTCCGATAGACCTATTAGGGCTAAACTGATCCATTCAAACTAGGATTTAACATGATTTGAAATGTATATTAAATTGTACGTTTTTGGACTTAAATATTTAAAAATCTTCTTTAAACCACTATTACTCACAAATTTGGACAATGACGGGAAACACTTTTGAAAAGGGCTGTTTAGGAAGTGAGTAGCAGTTGAGTACTAAAAAGTTTTTTATTAGAAATAATAAAGTGAAATCTAACTTTTCAAAGCTCATTGTGGTTCAATATATTGTCCATAGTAGGCTTAACCTTCAGTGGTTGCCATTGTGTAAGCTTTTAGAGTAAGTGGGCACAAATCAAGAAATGTTTTGTTTTTCTGTATCTCAGGATGTTGAAGTCTAAATCATTTAAGACCTTTCAGGTCTTCCTATGTAGGCGCTGGAGTATTATAAACCCTTAGGCTGTCTTGTGTACACATTGCTTTCTCTGGACTAAAAGGTCAATAGACAGATCTCTCTGACGTCTCAGGCTCCTGCAGTTCAAACTGAACTCCACAAGAGGTGCAGTGACCTTGAGACAGATGTTTCATAGCTGTAGTCCTGTAAGTGCTGAACTATATGGTGACTCCTGCTGTCTGATGTAGTGCTGGTTTAGGATCCTGCTGTGGTTCCTTCTGCCCTGCGGAGCTCCTAACCTGTTCCTTGATTGTCTAAATGTGTCCTACACTCACATTTAACTCCACCATGTTCTGTATGTTCTATACGTATCCACCATCCACACCTCATCATTAGAACCTCAGTAGTTTATACGTTCCCTGATGATAACCGTGTTTTTTTTGTGCCCTTTCTGGACTATTCAGTGAAGCCCAAATCAGAAATGTTTTCTTTTTGGCTCTTGGTTCCCCTTAGTGTTTGTTCCTCACTCTCTTTGGAATTTATTTTTCTTTAAATTCTTGGTTCTACTCAGTGTTTCCTGCACTTGCTCTAAGGGAACATGCCCTTTGTTCCTCCAGTGTTTCTTTGTGGTTTTGGATCCTCAGTGTTTGTTACTTTGGAATCTTGGTTATTCAGTGTTTTGTCTTTATTCTCTCAGGGAAATTTCATTTTTGAGTTTTGGTTTCTCACATGGTTTCTTCCTCAAGCTTACAGGGAGTTTGGAAACTTGGTTCTATGGAGTGTTTGTTCCTCATGCTCTTAGAGAGTTTAACGTTTGAGTCTTGATCTCTCTCAGTGCTTGTTCCTCACTCTCTTTGGGATTTTTTCTTTAAAATCTTGGTTCTATTCTATTCTCCACATGCTCTATGGAAGCATCTCCTTTAAAGTATCGGTTATTTGCAGTGCTTGTTCCCAGAGAAGAGCCCTATCTACCTGTGGAGTTTCACATTTAGAGTGAGAGATATATTCTTCATATTTAACATTTAGATTTAAGATCATTTAAGGCAAATCCTCCATGTTGCTGAGGGCAGATCACAGCACACAAAGTTACAGCTAGTTGTAATCGCGGGGCGTGGCCAATTACCCTAACTTCTAAACATTTAGAGCTCAACATTTACAGCTCAAACATCCCACATTTAGAGTCGCACATTTAACATTGCCACATAAAGACTTGAGACTTGACTGGGACTTGTGAACATACTCTTTTTTTTTCTTTCTTTTCTTCCTCTTTTCTTTCTCATACTCTTTGTAAATATTGGTTCTTCTATTGTGTTTCCTCCTCATACTCTAAAGGAGCATCTCCTTTTGAGTCTTCGTTTCTCGTAGCATGTATTCCTCACTGTCTCAGGGAGTTTTAACATTTGAGTCATGGTTCCTTGCAGTGCTTTAACGTCCTGCATCTAATATGTTTTAGTTTGAAGTGTGTTCCTCGGTGCTCTGTCCTCATGCTTTTACGGAGTTTTAACTTTTGAGTCTTGGTTCCTGGCTGTGTTTGTTTTTTAGGCTCTTTTGGAGTTTTTAATGACTCTCTTGGCAATGCTCATTAAGGAGCTACACCCACTTTTCTGTAAAGCGGCTTTGAAACAATGGCTGTTGCTAATAAGCGGCATGCAAATGAGATTGAACCGAATAGAATTAAATGTGGTGTCTGTAACACAGTGGCTAAGCAAATTAGCAGAGCTTTGATCAAGTTGTTTTGTGCTTTTTGATGCTAATTTAGCTTCTTGTGGATTTCTGCTGCGGCCGGGAGTGGACAGTTTATATCGAAATTGTTGTTATAACTGGGAGTGATGGTATAATGACAGGCAGTCCCTCAGATTACAGATTATTGGCTCTTGCGATTTTTTGTAACCAGTGCTACTAGGGTTTCAAAGTCTTTGCAAACTAAATTCTGTTTGGTGCAATGCTACTTTTCTTTTATTTTTAGACGGTCCCACCCCCACTCCAGTCAATATCTCTATTGCATGTAACACTGCTCAAAAGCCTGTTGGGGAGAAAGAGAAAGAGAGAGAGAGAGAGAGAGAGAGAGAGAGAGAGAGAGAGAGAAAGGGAACTGCAAGGTGAGTGTTTTTGGGTGGCTCCAAGCAGGCGAAGGTGGAGGATTTGTGGGGGAGCTTTGAGGCTCTCCGGAGGAAGCGAGGAGAGAAAGATGTCATGGGGAAGCTTTCGGCGGACCTCGGCAGCAGAAAGGCAGTGTAGGAGTGATTGATCAAGGTGTCATTCCCGTCACATTTAACATTAAAGCCATTTACATTTTAGAAGGAAGCGGTTCTCCTAGTCATTAAAAATTAATCGCAAGAAAGTTGTGTGGGAATATTGATCTTCCATCTGCTGCTCTTCTAAGAGAATGTGCTATCTCTGCAGACACCTCGCAAAAAAAAAAAAAAATAAAATAAAAAAAAATCTTAGCCTAAATTCTTCATACCTGCATTGACATTTTTCACTGGCAGGAGCTTCCAAGGTTGAAACGCCTGGTCTTCAGACTGATGGAGAGACAGCTGCTGCTGGATATGTGTGCAATGAATTGGCAGGATATACGTCTGAAATATGGGCTCTAACAACATTTGAGTGTTTTGTATTTTGGGTTCATGTCCGAAAAGTGTAGATGTATAAATAGATAAAAATACAAAATACTAAAAGAATTATTGATACTTATTGGAATAATATCAGTATGAGCAGATAATTGATTAAAATATCCACATTGGACAGATCATTAGGTGATGCTGTAGAATTAAACTGACTATTTTTATTACTGTACACCTACATTTTTGTATTTCATTCAAATATTTTAGTTCAAAAAGCAATACTCCTTAGAAACTGATCTTAGATGAGCTGAGCTAAACTGATGTAGGCTAGAAATATGAAAATGTGACCAAATCAAATCAAATCAAATTTATTTATATGGCACATTTAAAACAACAACGTTGACCAAAGTGCTTTACATTACAATTTAGCTAAATTGTAGGACAGTAGGAAAAGTAAAAGAGAACAATAGATAAAAAGAAACGTGTGTGTATACCTATACCTATACAAATATATGTATACATGCACATACATACATATACATATATATATACATATATACACATATACATACACCTACACATGTATAAATAATAATTATAAATAATTATAAATAATAATAAATAATAATGCTAATACTAATAATGCAATAGATTTAACCCGCAAAAACGTACAGCCTCACTGTCAGAGTCAAGACTCTGATTTACCTCGGGGACCGCAGGAACGGACAGATAGCCAGGATTCCATGTTCGTGACCTTAAATGAAAACAAAAGGAAAACAAACGGGCACGCGGGCCACCAGGAGCAAAAACAGGTTTCAAACACGGGATACAG
>JBBPDC010000028.1:301377-314340 GCA_037974485.1 Hemigrammopetersius urotaenia
TGTGTGTGTGTGTGTGTGTGTGTGTGTGTGTGTGTGTGTGTGTGTGTGTGTGTGTGTGTGTGTGTGTGTGAGATGGTATGAGGCTACATTTAGATCCATGTCTCTATATAATAATGTACCCATCATGACATGGACTGCTCTGATCATTCTGATGATCAGACTGAACTGGAGTCAGTGATCATGGTGCCATTGGAGGACTCAGAAGAAATAAACCCAGTCTCTGAAGTTCAGGACGTGTGATAATCTGTGATTGATGCGGGCAGCTCTTTTAAACTGGATTAGATTGATGACCTTTTGCTTTATTCAATATAATTCAATTATAATCTAGCCTCAATTAAACCTTTAAACTCAAAGCTAATTATTCATTAGCTACCAACTGAGTGATCTTCAAAAACCACTGGTTTATTCAGTCACTGCAATGAAACTTGGATGTACACTACAGGTCAAATTCAAACAGTTCAAGTCCAGTGAAGATCATGAAATGGTAGAAAGGACAGAGCTGAACTGGGAGAGGTTTTGAAATGGTGAGGTGAGTCAGAAGTGGGAAATAATTCTGGAGCTCCATGCAGCTCCTCTGGTTTGGGCCGAGTTGGTCGGGTTCGTCCTACAGCGAGATAGCCTATAAGAGCCGCACACTTCTGA
The DNA here is from genome assembly GCA_037974485.1 of Hemigrammopetersius urotaenia. Taxonomy (NCBI): domain Eukaryota; kingdom Metazoa; phylum Chordata; class Actinopteri; order Characiformes; family Alestidae; genus Hemigrammopetersius; species Hemigrammopetersius urotaenia. The sequence continues at coordinate 302,020 of JBBPDC010000028.1, forward strand.
GAGAAGAACTGGAAGAACTTTCTGCAGAATGAACAGTGAGACACTGAACCGCTTGAATTTCAATACAAACAAACAGAAAAACTGGGGTGTTCTAAAAATGTTAGATATATATATACACTTATCATGCTCTGTTCCAGAATGCTGCAAGTAAGCAAATTGTAGAAGCATATAAATACTTAAGTATAGTAAATTTAAATGCACAGGGTATGTTTTGTTATATACTTTTCCACAAATATGTTAAATGTGACCAATTAACAGTAAAATATGTGTAGAAGTGTGTTCTCTAGAGGATGTGTACTTACTAAATCAGCAAAATATGGGTGGCCAAGCTTTGAATGTAATTATGTGTGTGTGTATGTGTGTGTGTGTGTGTGTGTGTGTGTTTGTCAGAGAGAGAGCGCGGTTTTCTTTGTGTGTTCAAGGTCCAGATGTCGCGCTGGTTTATTCAGCTGAGGTCTCTGTGTGTGCGTGCATGTGTGTGCGCGCGCGTGTGTGTGTGTGTGTGTATAGAGCGTTTTCTGGCCGTCGTAAAACTGACATCATGTTAATGATCATTTGTTCCATTTCGCCCTACAGCTATTACTCTGGCGATGATTTTAATGTGTTGTGCCACGGAGCAGGTGGAGTGTGTGCAGAGGTAAACAGCTGTAATGCATTGTTATGGCGAGATCTACAGGAAAGGCATAATATATACAGTGTGTTCTGCTTTAAATTATTTAGTAGGGAACTGTCCACCTCCAACCCAGCTACTGTCAGAGCCTCTGCCTCAGTCCGGCTCGCTGACAACGGTGTTTCATAAGGCCCGTATTTACCCAGCCCCCAGCTTCTGACATACAGTTAAGGTGAGGGTCCGGACCAAACGCCGCAGTATCGTTGCAGCGGCAAAGCTTCCACTAGCGTTATGGGCTCCGTTTCACCTTCATTTTTTGCCTTTTTCAGTACATAAACCCTGCGAGCTGGAAAATAACCGCAGTTCCGAGCTCCGAGCTCCGAGCTCCTGTTCTGTAGGCCCTGCCCTGCCGTATTCATCATCTTCTGTTGGCTCACCACTGTCTTTTTTTTAAAGTCACATTTGTCTGCTATGATGGGGCGGGGAAAAAAAAGAAATACCAAAAAGGATGTGTGACTATGAATACATTTTTCCTTAGAAATGGACAAGGGGTATTAATCAGAATTATGAGAGCTTGCGGAAAGGCATAGAATATAACTTTGATCCATAAAGACAGCATGACATTTTTACTCTCTCCAGCGCCGTAATTTATTAAGGAAATGTTAAATTTGACATAATAGAGTCTATTATACGAACGACGAATAACACTAAATAAGTTATTATATCAATATCTGGTGTCTAACCTCCTGTCCCTTCCGCTGCCACGCGTATTACATAAATTAGACAGCAAATTTCTTCATAAAGGGCAAATTATTCGTTTTAGGGTCCGGATGAATCCTCGGGATTACGTTTACTCCCTCTCTTGGACGAACGAGGTCCTTTCACGATCCCGCAAGGACTTCCGTCCAAAGCAGAAGGAGCCGCTGAGCTAACGGAACCTGAATAATGTCAAAAGTCGTTTTTATAAGTAATAAATAGCAGTGATCGGTGTAGTAGAATGTTTAAATCTTAGAAGCTGGGCATTAATGACTCATTTTGGAGTATTGCATGATATTAATTACACCGTTGTGGTCAATTCCATTTCCATTCATTTTGAACTTGATACAATGAAGTTCTATATCGAAGTTTGAGAAAACTCGTCATTTAAGAAAATGTATAATTTGTCAATAGCAGCTGTTTGAATTTCAGTGAATTCATTGATATTATAGGGGCTTCTGTTTTAAACTGCGCTTAAACAAAGACAATGTGTTTGTACAGTACTGCGCAAAAGTCTTAGCCAGCAAAAAACACAAGTTATCATTAGAATAAATGCCAACAAACAGGAAAGGAGTAAAAAGTATCAAGATTTCTAAAATGTTGTGGGTATTTTGTGAGCTGGGTAGAAGAACACGGCTTTGGTTCCAGATTTCTGCTCTGCGTATCCAGTCACTGTGCAGATAAAACTGCAATTGCAGGATTTCGTTTAATAAAAAAAAGAGCCAACCCAGGTATTTTGCAAAGCATGGGCATCGTTAGGTCTATTTTGGGGGGTCTGAGGCCCCCCAAAATGATCCCGAGCCACCCTAAATATATCGTCATTATTCTACTATTTTTAAATTATATATCCAAACATTTCATACACGATATCACTGAGCACAAAAACGCACTTTACACATAGAAACAAGACTATGAACTGAAATGAAGAATAATAAGTCTAGCTCTCATTACTGAATTATAATGATGTAGTGGCTGTTGAAGCTGCTGTAGGTAGCAGGCGGGCATTAGGACCCAGGAGGAGCTACACGGCGCTGTTTGTTAGCGAGTAGCAACCGGAGCCCGTTCAGTAATATTTCTCTGGTAGCGCCGTTTGTACTCAGTTCAGCAGAACAATACTATGAGTGTCCATAACTGTTCACTGCTTAACTTTACTTGTTTCCTTAAGCGAAAGGAAAGGTTTAGTGAAAAATGTTCAGCCCTCTATAGCTGTAGGGCGAAATGGAACAAATGGATGGAACAAATTACACATTATTGTTCATGTAAAAACAATATGCAAATATAAATATAGAATTATATATATATATATATTCTGTCAGTTCCCGATTTTCCACAGTTACACCGGGATGGTGAAGGCTAGCGCTAATGCAGTGTTATTGGACAGCATAACAAACTTGGAGGAGGAAACTGGCGGCCAATTCTGTTAGGCCAGCTAACAGACGCCCACGCTGGGTGATGGGGGAGAGGGAGGGCCACCCTGCCCACCCAGAGAAAGCAAAACTCTCTTGGACTCCTGGATGTGGATGACTGCAGCACCACTGAGGATCAAACTCGAAAGCTCCTGATGATAGGACCAGTTTTAGTTGCCCCAGTGTGGTTCTAAGGCATTTTGGACTATTTCTTTTGATCACGAAAATGTCACACATCGTACAGGATGGATGTCCTGTCCAAAGGACGTCGCAAACAAAGGATCGAGTGATCTTTACGCCCTATCAACCCAAGTGTCTGTATTGAAAGTGACTGCGTCCGTCTGCCTGCGTGTTTATGTGTTAGTATAAGCGCTGGGCTTTCTCTCGGAGAGCGAGGCCGACGGCCCGCGAGCGAAGCGGAAGGCAGGGGTGTGTGACGATATCTATTAATTGTCCTATGAATTACAAAGGGCCTCCTTTGAACACTGGTCACAGTTTGCACCCCTGATCTTGTCAGACACCGAGACTCAATTCCATTAAGGCCGAGCGCCACACAAGAGTATGGCGAACAAAAGGTTTAAATCCATTTAACTTCTCCGCTCTATTTTAGAAACAGCAATTCCCGCTCTGTCACGAGCCAAGCAGAATGACAGAAAACACTGCCTATCTGAATTAAAGATAATGAAAGATCATTCTGCGGCTACAAGCAATAGTCTGCGATGATCTCCCACATTCTCTCGGCCCGATCCCTCTTCCTTTTTTCCGAGCGAGAACATTGTGTCATTTATAATCCACCCTATCGCCGCCCCCAGCCCCCGCCCCGCGTGCGAGCCGAGCAATTAATACGGACGAGCGTTGGGGGAGGGGTTTTGCGGGTGGGGGAGGGGGGCGAAACTCAATTGGAACGTACTTTGCCTAGACCTATGTTCTGCTACCCCTGGGCATTTATTTTCAAAGTTTGTGTTTAATCACGGAATCTGGACCATGATGGTTGTGACAGGTAATTTCCGTAATGCAGCTGACAGAGATGGATTACATGGAGGCCTATTGGATCCCATGCTTTTGTGTGTGGGTGATAAGACTAGGTGAGGGTTATCTTCGGTATGAGTGCCTGGAACGATACGGCTACCTAATAAGTCCCGGGATAATACGGTGCACGCGGCCGAGGGAGCAGTAGCCTCTGGTTTGGGAGAGGGAAAAAAAAAAGAAGAAAAACTGCTACAGTCAGCTCATAGTGTTCATGCTTTCAAACCTACAGCAGTCAACACCGTGCTTAGTCATTCAGGGAAGAACCTTAACCTTAACCATTAGTAATCTGGTGATCAATCAGTTATTTGGGGTTTTAATCCAGTAATCAGTGTTTTGTAATAAAGCAAAATGATAAAAATACACTAAACTGAATGATAACCAACCATCTATTGCCTTTCAAAGACTGGAACTAATTATGTATGTATATACAGTACTGTGCACAAGTCTTAGGCACCTGTGCAATTTGTTTGAAGTCATTTCTATCAGCAGTGGCTTCTTTCTGCAGCAGAAACAGCTGAATATTAGAATAAATGCAAACAAACAAGCAGTAAAAAGTATCCTTTTTCTATAAAGTAGTGGATATTCTGTGAGCTGTTAGAAGAACACAGGTTTGGATCCAGGGTTCTGCTCAGGGCCTGCAGTCTTTGGGTGAATGAATCAAATTCCATAATCAGCCCCTAATTTAATCTCCTGCAGTAAAAAGAGCCGAACCAGGAATTTGATGGAGCTGCGGGTAAAACTGGGCTTCCATGAGGAAAGAGGTCTGGAAATGGTTAAGGGAACACTTTGCCACACAGAAATCCACCATTTACTGTATTAATGTAGTTTGTATTTGTTGTAAAGTAAGTGTTTCTTGTATATATAAATTTAATAACCTGATGTTCTAAATAAATTCATATGTTTACAAATCGTATAATTCCGTTCCATCGCCTAACAGAAACGTGAGATGAGCAATGAGGGGAGAAGGAGGACGACTCTGTCCACCGACTCCGATTCCCAGTTACAGATGACTGTGGCATCACTAGGGATAGAGCTTTCCTGACTGAGCCAGTGTTTAGTGTTTTAACTGTTGGCCCCCATTGGCTGTTTTTGAATATTAAAGCTTCATTTTAAGTGTGTTCTTTTCTACAATATTTTGGGGCAACTCAGTGTATTTGCTTTTGAAAGTCCTGCATTAAATCCACCCCAAAGTCCTGTCTTTTGCCCATTGTTTATTTCCTTCCTCGCCATTAACCAGTAAACTGGTTATTAGCCAGCAGTTACACCCTTCATTTAAAATGCTTTTGTTCAGCTTAGTTAAAGGTCACATCGATGGTCAGATTACTAGACAAACCCTAATAACTTGACTAATCCATGAAAAAAGAAGAAGAAAAGTATTTTAATCATGTTCCGAAGACAATACTAATGCTCAGCTTTAATCGTTTAACATTTATAGAGTTGATGTGAAACAACATGGGTCCCATTGTAGGCCCCATGTAGAGTTCTATCTTCTCTGTGGTGCACTTAATAATTGGTGCTCATTTTCATTCTTGCCACCACAGCGCTCCAGCAGCTGGATAATTACTGCAAGTCTGTGTTAAGATCATCCACGTCTATTTTTTTAAACCCTCCTTTTCAAGTAACTATCTCTCTCTCTCTCTCTCTCTCTCTCTCTCTCTCTCTCTCTCTCTCTCTCAAACTCCAGATCTTCTCCTAGAGTCGTCAGTTCCTTTACTCATTACTGCTTCTGTTGATGTAACGCAGACTTGGAGCATATTTAGATTTCCGAATTAGATTAATTATGTTTTGAATGTAACATTGGGCATATCTGTCAGCGAGAAGGTGCCACATTACATTCACAGTTCTTAGCAATATTATGAAAATAAAAAAGTAATGTGATAAAAAAAAGTAGAAGGTGTCATAAAGGGGCTCTTTGCTGAAGAAGAAGCACTTTTGTTTGCCTTCAACTTTTTTTTTAACAGCGCAGATCATTGTTAAAATGCCAAGTGGGCAAACTGGGAAGTAATTGGACTCATTTGCTAGCCTCATTTGCTTCCTTCCCTTATACCTCTTAAAAACACAGTCTGGCGAATCCCAGGTGTGATGAATCCATATTTAGTGTTCATTTTTTTGTACCAAGACCCATGGATGGCAGGCTCTGGATGGTTCTTCGTTTCTGAAATGTCTGAGAAAACGACTTAACGTTGAAATAACCGTCACGTAACGTGAATGTCCAGGTTTTCCCTTGAACCTCACGTCAAATTCCACGAGCAGGTCAAGTCAGCTAGGAGTACACAGTGAAATGAAACAATACTCCTCCAGGACTGTGGTGCAAGAACACCACAAGTACAGAGAGAGAGTGCTAGAAAAAATACACGAGCAGCTTCAACGAACCTCCAAACAAAGAGGATGGTCCATTGATGAACCATTTCTGAAGAGTGCGAAGAATCATTTTAACGTTGAATTAACCTCCACATAACTGCACTTCCAATTCCACTGGCACGTCACAACCTCAGGCCCAACAAACCTCCAACAAAGTAGTTTGTTCTTTAATAATCCAGTTCTGAAATCCAGTTGTTGAAATAACCTCCAAATATTGGTCATGTCCATGTTTTCCCTTGAACCTCACGTCCGATTCCACAGGCATGTCGCTCACCAGCAGCTCACACCTGCTACAGCCACCGAGTCCCGCAGCAAACAGTCCCTGACACATCAAGAGCAGGGATCACCTTAATGGAAGAAATGGCGTTTCTCAAGTGGTGAATTTATCTCACCGTCCAAGAGGAGTTGAACTCTGCCCCGGGCTGCAAGGCCTGTCGTAATGGAGCGGTTATGTGACGTCCAGATATAATCTGCAGGCCAATAGTTAAGCCCTGCTTGTCCCTGTGCGTCCGCAGGAGCTCCGGAGACGTGCTCTCGGAGTCGTTCGCCGAGCTCTTTGATGCAGTGAGCGGCGGAGAAAAGCGGATGTTTCTTATACATTGATATAATTAATGAGGAAGCAGCATGTGCCTTCTATTAACACCGCAGGGAGATGTGGAATTGGCCTGCTTTTGTATGTTGTGGCAGATTTAAAGACCTTAGCACACAGCAAATAAATGGAAGGACTTTTAATGAGCTGTGGGAGTTGGACGAATATGCCGGAAAAGCGAAGAGTATTGTGTAAACATCACTGGTTGTTTAAACTGGTGGAGGTAATTGATGGTCTTATTGGGGAATGCCACACATGGAAAGGAGCGAGGGCAGCAAGCGGATGGCGCTCTTGCGATTTGCTTTTCTCAACTGATTGACCCGCTTGGCTGCTATTATTTCTAATAGTTAAGAGTGGTCTTGAAATGCGTTGTGATTGGTTGAATATGTTGATATATGGATCCTCGTTTAGTCTTGGGCGGCCACTGAACCGCGGTTTTAGCCACGAGCGCCAAAAGTAGCGTCTCCATCTGTCCTCCAGCAGGAGGAGGAAACTCATCGGCTTTGACTCTCAGCCAGCAACATCCATTTCTCCATCATTCGCCAGCTGTCTGACTCCTACATGGACGGACTTTGTGTCCGTATTTGAATCAGAATTTCAGAGCCTTGCTGGGGATGCTACGATGTAGCCGTTCGCGCTTCCGAGTGTCCGATGATTACAAGGAGGCGTCTCCGGAGAAGTCTACTCCTGCGATTATTCCTCACCTCCCGCCGCCTCTCAGATGAAGGCTGGTCCCTTCGGAGGGCCTTTTGCGCTCCACTAATCTTCATGAGGAAGAGTGAAGCTAATTAATGATATGCTAATGGTTCTAACGCGGCATCCCATCGCAAGATACTCTCAATATTGATGCGCTCGGACGCTTGTTATACAGTATAGTTAGACGTCGACGGATAAGAAATACTTTTTTTTTTCATCCAGACAAATAAATTGGTTTTCCATGCTAGAAGATGATAATATACTTGGGTTTTTAATATTTTTAAGTCTAATTATCAGTAATTCCTCTAAAATGCCCTTTGGGTTCGAATCTTTTTTTGATCTTTTTCTTTCTGTGTGTTTTGGAGTTGGTAACTGTTCTGGCTCATTTCGGCTGCGTTTCTGGCGTTCATCTTCCTCACAGCATCTGTGTGTGAGAGAGGGTGTGTGTGTGTGTGTGTGTGTGTGAGTGTGTGTGCGTATTTTTATATGATTTTTTCCCCCTGCTTTGCCGCGTCATTTGCTGAGAACGAGGCAGTGCCAGCCGCAGCAGCAGGGAAATGTTAGAGCGGCACATATTAAGCAGTTAATTAATGGACTCCTGTCCACGCGGCCCAGCCAGATCTGTGGTGGTGGAGGCCCACGTGTCAGCGCTGATGGATCGCGGATCCGTCAGCTCCGAGGCTTTTCCTGTTGGTCGGTGCTGAACCGTTACTGCATGTGACAGCCCCTGGTCCTGTCAGAACGAATCGGCCCCTCCTCGCCGACTCTGCGGCAAAGGAAAGTGACACGTTAATGGAAGCTAAAGCACTCTAATGGCAGTGCCTGGTGAAAGCACCGAGAAGTCATCCGCGGCATTTGCCCTGGCTCACTAAGATGTCGCTCCGAATCGCTGTCTGGCCATAAAGATTGCCCTCCCCTCGCCTGGCCTCTTCACCAACCCTTCAACTGTCCCCTGTGTAGCAGCACTCTTTTCCTACACAGCTTCACACTGTTCTGTCCATTCCGGTATCCCCCCCGCCCCTTCACACACCCCCACCTCCTCCTGGATATCCATGGTGGACTCCCAAGGCTACAACTGTGAATCGTGGTATTAATTAGTGGAAAACACATCACGCTTACTTGTTATGATGTATGCACCCACAGCCATCTAATTATCTATCTATCACTGACCCGCACCTCCTCCAGGTGCAGCAGTTGCAGTTAAGAGGCAATCTTTGTTCCTGCGCTCAAACCTTGACCGGAGAAAATAAATTAAAACAATAAAAGAAAGCTCAAAAAGAGTGCAGATCCTTTTCTCCAAGGCTTTTTCTGTTTTGTTTCTTTTCCTCTCCCCCCTCCGAGGTGATTAACGGCACGGTGAGGGTTGTTTTTGTCACCAATTAAAAGGACAGCGGAGCCTTAATGCATCGAAAAGAGTGCAAATCAGCAGGCGCTGTCAGACTAAAGCTGGGGGTGGACAGGCAGCGCTTGGTGAGCTCCTGCACTGCGGAGCCAGATGTGTGGAGGTGCTAAGGATCGCTTGCCTCGTCCCACCCAGTAATCAATTTGCAGGCCCCTAGCGCAGACAGCAATGGGGTAACAAACGACTCGCATTCCTGGTGCTTCCGAACACACACTCAAGTGCTAATGAAAGGCAGTCTCAGCTGCCACACAATCTGGCTACACTCCTCATTGGCCCTGAAGTCCCTGATGCATTGGGCTCATTGTCTCCGCAATGCCGTATTTTAGCTCCGGTCCCATCTGTTTTCGTAATTACTGTCATGTAAACTGACTTTCCTCAAATTGCGCGTCGCACAAAGCGAAGAAAGAGTTGCCGGGAAAGCTCTGATTAGCCTCCAGGCGCCGATCGTCATTGGTTCGGCAGCTCGGATTTGGGAAAAGTGTCACACATTTGAAGATGGTTTGAATTCCAGCCGAGGCCGCGCTGACATGCCGCTCTCTCCGAGCCAGCCTGCCTCGCCTAGGCTCTCCCCCAACTTCTATTTAAAGCCCAGACGTAGGAAAGATAACCCTCTGTTTCAATATACATTAGACTCTCCCCATTGGTAATGATTGGGAAAAATCCCCGAAGTGTCTGTTGGCGAGAAACAAACAGTAGCTGTTTACAATGAGCCTCAGCTGTTGCACCGTGGCTCTGATGCTGAGCCTGTTGGTCCTCTCCCACTCAGCCCAGCTATGATATCATTTGATTGTTTGGGAAATTGTTTATATATTTATTTTCTCTCATAATATACCGAACCCATCAGGTGGCTGTGGCTGAGTTTGTCGGCCATCACCCAGATTTACGTTTACAGCAAAGATCATAATGAAAAATAACACTAACAATGGCTCACCGCGATCCACCTCCATGCGACTTCATCAATCTTCCCCACACGTCCGGCACCTGGTGCAGTCCTGTCAACTTCCTGACATGGGGTGGAGGCAGCCAGTCCTGCCTTATTAGTCTGTCAGTGCCGGTGATGCTCACATCGGGCACGCCGGCTGAAATGGAACCCGGGCCTGTGGCGAGCCAGCCCTGCTCCGTGAAATGCACACAACCTGATCTTAAATGACAATGTGGCGAGCACTGCCACAGCTTATTCCCTCAGACACTTCGGAAGGATCTGAACATGCCAAAAGTTACTGCACGTCTTGTGAAAATACACTGTAATTTCTTGAAAAATGAAAAAAAAAAACAAAACAAGGTGAAATAATTCTGAATCCAGGATCACATGAAAAATGTAGGATATGGTCCCTTTAATTTGTACACCTTTTACTCTTGGGTTTCCAACTGACAGTCCATCCCTTCCATCCTCCCTTCCAAAGCTATCCCAAACACTCTCACTGGCATTAAATACCCCTTCGAACAGACACTACTTTTTATTCAAGCAGCTACACACATTTACCTCCACTCCCTTACAGCTCATGTGAATCTAAAATGGGACCCCTAACAACCACGCAAGACCACCAAACCTGTCCCCATCAGATAAACAACACTTTCACCCTTTAGAGACGAGAGGAAATGAAACTCAGCTCCTGCTTTGGATCAGAAAAGACCCAAGGGTGTTTCTGTTCTTTCTGCCACAATGAAAAAAAGAAAAGTCGATGAAAGCAAAGGGCGAACACACTAAATACTGAAAAAATTCAAATGAAATTCAGTGTCTGTCAAAGATATCCTCAGCATTTTACCCCTCATTCTGAACATGTAGCTTGTACATAATGGCTGGTTTGACCAAGAATGACATAAGTGAATGAGTCGTTTTCACAGGACTGCATATAAAAACCATGTATTCATTCATTCACTGCATATGCACCCATTCGTTTTCTGAAACCTGCCCTAGTAGCCACAGTTCCATCGGCCCTTTCTGTTGCACAAATCCAGCACAAACCCAGACTTTGCGGCACGGCCTGTCCTTTGTGCACGTCTGTGTTCATTTGTATGTTCCAAATCTTTTATGTGGGCCTGGCTGTGTATTAATTATTGAAACGACATAATGGAAACAACCAAACACGTTCCTCTTAACACTGTTCCTCGGTTTGCTGTGGTGGAAAGCATTTTGCTTGGGGAAACAGTCTGTCGGGAAAAGGCAGGATTCTACTCTCTTACGTCTAGCCATTACAGCAAAACTGATTTTTTTTTTTTTTGCAAATGAGAAAACGGCAGGCAGCAATAGTAATAAGGATTACAGATTGATAATACTCTTTCTCCAGGTACATTTTCAGTAAGCCTTGTTCATTATCATTTACACGTTTCATGGCATAGAGTAACAGGTATTACAAACTACTCTGTTCATATACCAATAATTGAAGCTCTTAGAAGATTAGGAAATTCGCGGTAGGTTAAGCTTTTCTTCCCATTCCAGTCCGGGATATGAAATGTCTTACCTTAAAGGGCCCATATCTGACGTCTTTCTTGTATTTTAGTCCCCACCTGGTCCGCTTAGAATGTTTGTGTTTGTGTTTTTTGGTACCAGACATAATTCATTTTCCCAAGATCCCTTTTAAAAGTCTCCAGACTTTATTTCGAACGCAAATGAGGAAATGCAAATGAGCTGTTTGCTGATTAGCTGTTGTGTATCACGCTTCCGTTAAAACGTCATCAAAATTAAAGCACTCTTTAACATAAATAGGCGGGACTTAATTGCCGTTGAATGAATAAGATGGGATAAGAAGATAAGAAAGACCTTTATTCATGCCTTAATTATTTTGCCAGTGCATTGATTTTTGTGACATCACAAAGAGTAAATTCAGCATATGCTGTTCTTGCAGTCCAGATTCCATAGACAGACTGGGAAGTGAATATTGTGTTTTTACAGTGTTTAAAGCCACACGACAAGGAAAAAACAAGATTTGTAGGAGCTGAGCCCTTTAAAATACTCTTTCTTGCTCAGCCATGTCCTGTCATCTCATGCTGTGTCTTATATTTGTTGTTACTTAAAGATCAATACATTAGACCCATCTAATTATGTTACATTAATGAAGTGATAATTACCTACATGTGTGCAGCGTAATTACATATCGACCTGAATCACATTTAGGTTGTTAGAATGTCATGATTCTATCAATGCTTTGCCCCATTAGAGGACCTGTATCATGGAAAAACGACTTTGGCTTTAATGTAGTTTGGCAACTCAAGTTTTCAAATATATAATTTCCTCCCCAGTTCCCCATTATATATAAAAACAAAAAGCCTGTTTTAAAAAACATTGTTTTTGTGAGCTTGTAAATATATATATTTTATATACTAGGGCATTCACGAAGTCGAGTCGACGAGTCGTTTGATGACGTCATCACGCAGGCAGCGGAGGTACACAGGCGTCCAACACTGAGCAACTTTTATTAAAGTTCTCTGTAACATTAACAGTCAACACCACAATTAAACTAAACTAAACAAA
>JBBPDC010000028.1:324522-339495 GCA_037974485.1 Hemigrammopetersius urotaenia
GGTGGAAAGTGAAGGGTTTCACCCTCCCCCCCCCCCCCCCCCACACACACACACAACTTCCTTCACTTAGTCTTCTCCTTCCACTTTCCTCACACCATGCAGTTGTGTAAGTCTGCTTAAATTAGGACAGTGGAGTGTGTTCCTGCAGCCCTGGAGCTGAGAGATATATAGAGATACGGCGAGGTGTGACGTGAAGTTCAGGTGTGGGTCTACATAATTCAATGAAGACGGTGACCACAGGAGAAAAGGCCAGGGGGGAAAAAAAAAGGCCTGGATGGTGCATGGGTGCATGAGGGAGGCGTTAGCCGTGGCCATGCCCACAACGTGTAGTGCAATGTGGGGACAGCTGTGGCTTTGTCTCTGCTGTTTGCACACAAGCCACTGCAGTATGGGATTATACGCTGCAGTAGGTAGAGGGGGAAAATAATAGGCAGGCATGAAAGGATGAGTCCCACACGGCTAACCACTGCAGCTGGACAGCGGGCCAGGAGCAGCCTGCAAACAAACATATGTGTTTGATAAGTGGGCATGTTGACTTGTTTTTTTGTATTATTATTATTATTTAAGATGCACCAGTGGGTGGTTTGGTAAATATTTCGTGGGAGGCCATTATTCTCAGTCCTTTTCTACCCGGCATTCGGTTGCTATATCAACAATTACAGTATATTCTGTAGTTAAAGGCATTGTGGCTTATGCTTGTACAAGTGTAGTAGAGTTTTCTGTGGTAAATTAGCGGCTCTAAAAGAGTGGGGATGCTTTGTGTCACCAAGAATCCAGACACGCGCGTAACCTCCTCAAGGACAGTGCAGCAGCCCTCCAGCCGGGACGCGAACACACAACCTGTAGGCCGTGCTGGCGCTCCGTCTCGCTCCCCTGCAGCCGCTGGAGTGATCACTGCCGTAAACACTCTAGCACTGTAAATTGATCCCAGTGTGGGCTTATCAGAAGGAGCTGTCCGGCAGGTCTGCAGCTCAGCAAAAGCAGAAAACTGTATTAACATTTAACACTGTTCTCACCGTCAGACAGGAGGCAGCAGTGGGTTGTCAAAGCCCGTCTTCTCACGGCTGCTGTGGAGAGCCCCCCGGCATGATGATCTAAGAATTGTTTGCTAAGGTGGGGCCTCCACATCTTTGCTATGTCTTTCGATATGAAGGGCTACAGAGGAGGCTGCCAAGTGGAAAAAGCCCCTGACAACACCCTACCCCCCCGCCCCCCCGCCCCCCTCCTTCCCTCCCAACCTCTCGAACGCAGAATCTGGGAAGTAAGTGGCAGAAAAAAAAAAACGTAGAGGTGATGCCGGACAGTTAAGAAAAAGGTTCTCTGGCTTAGAGAGCTCGAGGAGAAACAGGTGCAGGCCTCAGTAGGTGTCTTAGGCCCTGGATCACAATGCAGCATGCACTGCGCAATTCGGTGCTTGGCTAACAGCAAGAGCGTGTGGAGAAAAAAACAAAAAAAAAAACCAAAGAACACTGCAGACCCCAAACAAAAGCTTCCTGCGTATGGAAAAGAGGAATGTCTGGTCTGATATGGTTTGTGTGGGAAATAAAGCTCGTGGGGCAGCGGGGATGTTATTCCACTTATGTTTATCTGTGTGGAGACATGAATGAATAAAAAATATATGAGGCATCTTTCGGTTACCCGAGGGTGTTTAAGCCCATGGCCTTTATCGTTTAAAAACAATAATTATCTGGCATTTTATTCCGCTGAGATTACTTGCACGCGGGGGAAAGAAAAGGAAGAAAGCGGCACCGGTATCTGAGTTTGAAGTACGAGCCTCAGTGAAAGTGGATGACTTTAAATGCTGGATCTGATAACAGTAAATAAATTGATTTTGGCTCAGTGGATAGTCATAAAGAACTTATCTGATGTGCATAATCCAGGCGTGGGGGTCTTCCTTCCCCGGCTGTTACTTTGCACACTGCAGGAGAGAAAGAGCAAAGCGGGCTTGACGAGGGAGCCATCCATTTCCGCTCCGTCAAAGTATGCAGATGCTTTATGACGTCCCGTTGAAGAAGATTCATGGCGACCTTGGGAGTGATCACCGTCGACTCCCGCACATGCAGTAGCTGAGCTCAGAAGTTTGTATTCCGCTGCGAATTTGCATGATGAATCCCGGGTCATTAATATCACATTTGATGAAGTGCCAGATTTAGTGGGGCAGACCTTTTTAGAGGTGCCAGAATGCAACCCAGCAGAACCTTGTGGGGCTGGGGCTAAGAGGCAGGCAGCCCTGCATATGAGACGCTGTAAATAATTTGGGCTGATCCCCCACCCCCACAATGCTGCTGTGCCGTCACCTCCACTCCCCCTCCCCAAATCCCTGCTGCAGTCCAAAGCCCTACCCTGAGTGTATGTGTGTGTGTGTGTGTGTGTGTGTGTGTGTGTATCAGTGTAGGCACACATTCTCATAGGGAATTGCTTTCTACACAGTGCTGATCAAACCGCAGCGCTCTAAGAGAAATGATAGCTCTGAGATGGGGATTTTCAACAGCCGTTACAAATCTTTGGTTTGTGTAACCCAGCCCAGCCTCCGAGACTCATCAGATTATTTATTTATTTGCTCAGTGCGTGGCCTTTTCGAAAGGAGGAAAAAAAATACAGCTGGCAAAATACTAAAGCAAATGAAGTATCTCTCACAGGGGCATAGAGTGGCGCTCGCCCAACTAGGGACGACACTCTCACAAGCAGTTGGAGAACCATTATACAGTATGGCATCGATAAAAAGCAGGAGGATAAGACCACATGACCCCAAAACAGCTGTAGTTTATTGATAGCTGATTTATGAAAGTTAACAGGGGACAGATAGATCTGTGATCTGTGACTTCGTTCATTAGCTTTAGCATGTCATCACTGTAATCTAGCCAAAGAGAACTTAAGATGAACGATGGTTCCTTTCTGCCTTTCTGCCTTTACCCTGCGCGTAATCACGGCGACGGCATGAGAAGTGCATGATCGGAGCTTCCTCACTTTATGCATCCCTTGTGTCCAATCAAAACAAATTATACTCTTATCTTTTGTACTTAGCGCTAGTGTTCTTCTACAACTTAAGATATAGTAAATGATCATTAGCCTTAAAATACGGCGGATGATATCTTACCAACAGCAGGATGGCTCCAGCTCAGAAAACCACTTTGTTAGTCTCAAGCAGAGTGAAGCAGTCATTTAACGGCCATTGTTTGGCAGGGAGAGGAGTGGGCCGCTTTGCGGCCACTTGATTCATTAGAGACTCTCTGGAGTGGCTCTGCAGTGGGCAGGGCAGTCCTCTGTGGCCCTAATGGGATGGAAATTCACTTACGCTCACAGACGGCTGCCGTGTCCGCGGACAGACATGCAAAGGCGCCAAAGCGAGCTCTCGGCTTCTCCTGATCTAATTTGCTTTGATTGGGCACGCTTAAGGACGAGTGCCATTGTACACACCTCTTGTTTACAAGCGCACAAGGGATGTATGAAGTCGGAGAGCTCAGGACGCGCCACCATTACGCCTTTCGCATGTTTATGCAGAGAGTAAGTGCACTTAGTCTAAGTAGTGGGGACTGGGCAAAGGCACCGTCATACTTCTTAAGGTCTCGGTAGTGAAGTTTAAAGGAATTGTTAATGTGCTATTTCTACCGGGTCTATTGAATGAAGGCAGTTGCGGAGCATTTCCCATCTACATCATGCTAACTGGCCTCTACTAACTAGCAGCATCTGCAGTCCTGAATACAGTATAAAAGGATAGACTTAATAGAGGGTCTAGATCACTGTTAAACGCTTAAACCAGTAACAGTTTTGTTTATATGTTTGAGCTTTGAGCAGACGGGAATTGCCCGCCGGGCTCGCCACGTGAGTGGAATCAGCGCCATATTCATGTCTTCACTCTGAGCCTCATTCTGTCAGGGGAGCTCCCACACATTTGGACGTGTAACAGCGAGATGGTTTCCTCAGGCGAAGAGGACTGTTGAACGCAGTCAAGTGACAACATCAAGAATCCCTCTGTCTTCTCTGACTGTTGCTGTGGTGCAGTTGTTTTGATAACAGCCACAGGTGTGAACTTGCGTCTCTTCAAAACTGCTGTTTTAAGAATTCCATGGCAATAGTCAACGTTCAAATGCCAATACTGATGTTTTATATTACCAAATACACAAACACAGGTACTCTTAAGGCTGGCAAAAGGGAGTTATAGCGACTCTTTACTGTGGAAATAAGTAGTTTTGCTGGTGTTTGAAATTCGATTAGACAGTTTCAGGGTTAAAAAACGTGTTCATTTTTTTAATGTTCTCGAAATTTTGCACCTTTATAAATGTCCAATCGAATGAATGTTGACAGTTATTTCAAGGCTAGACCACTAATCAGGATCCAAACTGTACTTTAACCTTCAGAAAGCATAATGAAAACAGTACTCCATCTGTAAGTGTTGATTTAATCTACTTAAGAGTCAGAGTGACTCCCTTCCAAGAGTCACCAGCTCTAATTAGGTCCCCTCTGCAAACTGAGTCTCTTTTTTTGGGGTGAAAAAGATCTTTTGTGGACACCTTCAAACTGTATTCCTGAACACAGCCTAATTAGCTCAGCCTCGAATATTAGAATTATCTTAATGTTGATATAGTTTTGCCGTTCTTAAGAGCGGGACGAGGACAAACCTTTTCTGATCCTTACAAGCGTCATGAAAAGCTCTCTTTGCTCTGCATCTCTGGGACTGCATGGGGCTTTGTAAACAGTTTATTATTCGGTGTCATTAATAGTCAGATTTCTTTGAGCATCTTCCTCAAGCTTAACACAAGCTGAAAAGAGAAGCTGGAGCAGCCTAAAGGCGTCTGATCTGAAATGTGAAGGCATGTTCGGAGACGGGCAATATGCCTGCTAATTAGTGAGGCCCTCCATCCTTTGAACCTTTACAGTGGGCCACATGTCTAACCTCTGCCTCTTCATTTACATGCAGACGCCTCCCGGGGAAATTATTTCACACTTGCCATTTGCAATTTTTTTCCTTTGCTTTGTGGTTGCATATGCCATTCTGTGTGCTGCAAAATGCTGTTTTCCTAAGTTGACGTGGGCACATGTTCTGCTTCAAATTCCTGCGACTAGTCGAGAGAGAGAGAGAGAGAGCGAGAGAGAGAGATGCATTCTGGCAAAACTGTTAAAGAAAGAAAGTCCTTATTTTACTGATGCAAGTCTGTGATTAGGATTGGCGTTTTTAATATAGACAAGAGAGAAAATGATCTGGTCTAGAATCACACGGTAAGGGAGGTTTGCACCAGACCACCCACCTCCTCACCCCCATCCCCACCTTACACACTCCAGTCAGCCTTGCTGTCGCTGCATCTCTGTGTAGGAGCCATGACAGAATTTTTAAGAGTGAGCTAGTGCTGACTCTATCGTTTCTCACCTTCTCCCCACACCTGCACACAAGCCAAGGGGGCTCGAGTAACTGATGGCATCACAACGCCATCGATTGGGCCGCCATTGATTTCCGCATTTTTCCTCCACCTTTTATGGCTCTTGCTAAAATGTGTATATCAAGAGAGCACTGCTTTAAAGAAGGGGAGGAAAAGCCAAAAGTGCGCAGTTCTCTTTCTTTACCCCGGGGGGTCTTCTGGATTCCAGCTACCCCGTGTCCCCCTCCCCATCAGCCCCTTTCCAGCGAAGAATGCAGGTAATAGTGGGTCAGCTCTCCAGCAAGCAACCCAGTACTGCCGCACTAAGAGCAATAATTGGAATTTTTATGGTTGAGAAAGCAAACACTTTTAATACAGGCAAAAGCCCTCATGCAGTCCGGGTGGAAGACAGTGGGAAATCAAAAAGATGGATCACCCTAATCTGTGTATTGACATCTCTCATGGCTGAACAAATGGTGCAGTTGAGCTATATTCGCCTGTATTGATCTCCAGCCTGCTTAACATTCATGCCCTTGCTCCTGGAGGTTGACCACAGGGCAGTTGCTTTACACACCAGTCCAGCCTTTCCTGAGACCCCCCCTATGCCCCCAATGGCCTCGAGCAGCTCAACCCAGCCATGGAAGCAGAGAAACTTATCATTGTGCTCCCTGAAGGAAAGCAAAGGAAGCATTTCGGTTTTCTTTTTAACAATGACAAACATCCATGTGACACGTTCCTTAATAGAACAATACCACAACATTTTTTGTTCCTGCAGTTTCCAGTAGCCAGTGAAAGTCATAGCAAGACGAATCAGAGAATGCAGGACGGGATTTATAAAGGGGTGAATTTCACTAATTCGCATCATGTTTTTCAGCCCATGCATACATTCTTCAAGACTTTGGGGGGGCGGGGGGGGGGGGGGTTCTTTTACCTTATTTTACAGAGGTAAAAAAAAATAAACAACAATAATTCTAACAAACTGACAAATTTCAAAGCCTGGACTCTGAACTGTAAGTCATTTTGTGATTTTTTTTTTTTTAATATAAAAAAAAATAGCATGGCTGTTTATGGAGGTCATTTGTGAGATAAATCAGGTGTAACCTTTTAATGTCCTGTCGTAATCCTTCTCAAAGCAGCAACACTGAAGTAGTGCTAATTGCTTAAAAAAATAATCCCCCCCAGTCACAGAATCAGAGTTCTGAGACTATTTAACAGATGAAATCAATAGTAGGCTCAAGTCTCTTGTGCTGAATGATGATATGAGTAACGTCGAATGAGTCAGAGAGTCGTACAAAAGAAGATCGGACCCCGGAAGCGCGTGTAAACAGACTGAGAGCTGGATAGACAGAAAGAGAGGAGAGGCACACAGCTCACACGCCTCGCTTTGTGTCGTTCTTGTGGCCTCTTGTAAGGTCTCATAGGCAATTACTAATGGCCATCCATTCTGCTGATGGGACAAAATGCAAATGCACTTTCAGGAGCTTTTAATGGCCACCGGCACGGAGAGACACTTATTATGCCTTACTGCTTAGCCGAGTGGACGCAGACAACAGGAAATCAAGCAGTGTGCTGTTTTAAAGTGAATGAAATAGCAGAGGGCCAGGAGTGGACATGCCATATTATGAGACAAAGAGAAGAACAAAGCTCTTATTTTTTCAGAGTAAATCTGTAGTTCAAAGCCAGCTGCCAGTTTCCATTCCTCTAAACTAAAACTTTGGCCAATACACCCCTATAAGAGATTCATTGGTTAATTCAGGTGTATTGGGGCTTGGACTCTTCGTCTTTCGTCCCCCAACCATCTGTGGGCACCACAGACTACTGGGCGTTTTGAAAAAGAACCTAAAACATTCCCTATTAGTAAGATGTATTACTTTTGATGAACCTTGCTTGTTGCTAGTGTCGTTACGATGTTTCATGTTAATTATTCGTTACTTTTACCTCGCAGCATTTTCTTAAATGTCAAGTGGGTTACAGCTGAAACGTATTGTCGTTTTTTTGTTATTATTATTTGTGTTATTTTTTATTATTATTATATGTTATTAGATCCGCAGCTTGCTGCACAGGGTTGCGTTTGCCTGAGAAGTGGGTCAGGTAGCATAAAATCCACATTAATCAGGCCCTTGTTGTTGACCTGAATGCGAAAATGCTTGGATCACCAAAAAGATGATTGATTGTTACAGATTCAGCGGCTACTAATGAGTCTTTGTTATCCCTGCTCCGTTTATGTCAACCCCTCCGTATTTCACTAAACACAACCTCGTTTCGCTCCTCCGCGAGGTTAACATTTTCCCCTCGAACAAAGTGTCGGAGGCACAGATGCTGCGGCTGCTCTCGTCTTTCGCAAACATATTGCCCAATGGCCGCGCTTTTAATGGCAATGTTTTCATCCTAGTTTGGAGGACAGGGTCAGAGCAGGGTGCAGGCAGTTCCAGATGCCTCTGTCCAATAAATAATTAGAGCCAAATGGCACCTAGCATGCTATGTTAATAGAGGCTGAAATTGCCTTTGAAGGTCCTCATAAGTCCCCCTTATAGATTAAGTGCCTGCATCGGAAAAATAACGGCACCGAGAAGAAAATGGGTGAACGTAATCAGGTTTAATGGACTCAGGAGCTCGCCGAGAATTAAATAACCATTGATTTGTTAGAATGTTCCGGTTATTACCAAACACCACTACGCACGCATCAGTGAGGCAGATGGTATTGATGTAGAGTCCGTTTTTTGATTTTTTTTTTTTATTTGGGGTATATTGCATTAACCCCCCGAGGAACTTTGATTGTTCTTGATGCTCCGGCTTCAGTATGTCAGTGGTGTAGCTTAGAAGTGCGCCGCTGCTTAACCTCTGGCGAACCGGAAGAAAGAGGTTCTAGAGTTTAAAAAGGGAGACGAAAGACGCAAACTACCGTCAAATTACCTGTGGCTGCCGTCGCGAAATGTTATCACATACTTATGGAAAAGAAAAGCTTCATATCTTGCAGAGGTCATCAAACAGTGCTGAGGGAAAGCACCCCCCCCCGCCCCCCCCCCCCACTCTGAGAAAAAAAAATGACCATGAAATGGCATCTGCTGAAGGAAATTCCAGCGTAGAGATTATAGATTAAGAGTAGATAGATAGTCCTCATGAACCCATTATCTCTACCACAGAGGCTCCGCATGGGTTGTATTATCAGTGATACGTGATCCCTTTAATCTATTTTTAAACCCCAAATCTCCCACCATATTGAGGAGACGTTAAAAAAAGGGCTGCATTGACGCTCCGGAAAAACAAATGCCTAAACCTTGATCCTCTGTAAGCAAGAGCTAAAGGCTTAGCCTGACAGAACAATCAACTGGAGGAACAATAGACGAACATTTGGAGATATTTCATTTTGAACCCTCTTCCTGCTCAGCAGTTTCTAAAACTGTTTCTTGCTCCTGCCTCTTTGATGAAAGGAAGCCTTGTGATTCGTGAAAATCACCCTGCTGTCTTTTTTGTTTGTTTTCTTGCTTTTGTTTTTCATCCTGGACTCGGAGGATGAGAATGATTAATGACTTCCCTTTAAGGCTTATGAATCGCAGTGAACTGTGCAGGGTGTGTTACGTCAAAATACTGTATTTGAATTTAAATTTAAATGTAACGGTGCCATTGGAAAAGCTTGAACCCAGCCAGTCTGAGTTTCTTCTGCGTTTAACCGAGCGCGCCGAAGGTCCGCTCCGCAAACTTTTGGAAGCTCGAAATTGCATCGAAACTTTCCTTCAAACAGAATGAAATGTGCTTTAATCTCCTCCATAGATTTCAGCAGATATGCCACAAACTATATATAGCGTTTTCAAGGTTCTCTTCCCACTGCTGCGGAAAATTATTTCTTAGCATAAGTAGACGGGTAAGGTTTGAACTTTGATATGAGATCGGCGCTGTGATATTTCTCCTACGACGAACCTTGTGAAGGAGATTGGGTGGAGATATGATGTGAAAGAGATCTAGTCAGGTACTGGGGGGCTTCTCCTGCACCTGTGAACTGAGTGGGCTGGACCGCGGGAGCTCCATTAGGGTGCATGTCAGGGTGGTGCTCTCTCACACAGAAAGACTCAGATATGAGACTCGAATCTGTCAGGTAGCAAGGACCTCTTTCGTCTGGCGCGGCTGAGTTCGACTTCAGAGAGCCCAGGCTGCGGTAGTATCACTCGGAGGGGGTTGGATCGTGTTGGCTAACTCTTTAGAGAGCGCTCTGAGAGGAGCCGTTTCTGATGTCTGATGGAACGAAGTAGTAGGTGGTGTGTGGTTGTTGGGTTATTAGGAGACTTTGACTTCTGTCTATGGTGGAGACAAGCTTTGAAAGGGGCCTGAAATTCGAATCTGAACGCGAATACAGTCGGAGAACATGTTCTATCCAGGTCTGACAAAATAGCATTTGACAAAATAATGTTCTAACCTGAGCGGAGCCCGTCAAGAATCCGCCCAAACCCCATCCTAACAACCACCATGGACTAGAGAGCGAATAAATCTTCACGTTTCAAATGAACTGTTCAGGTTACCTTAGCGGCAGCGACAGTCAAAGTCACTTCATTAATAATGTAGTTAGAGCAGAAGGTTTGAGAAGACGAGGACCATGGCTGGCGCTTCTCTTTTTTCCAGTCTAACACGCTTTTAGTTTCCCGTGTGTTTCCCGTGACAAAGTGTTCACACCCCCGCCACTCTCCTCCCTGTTCTGCGTTTCACTCTCAGCCATGACTGTTAAAAATCGTGGGTCTGGACGGCAGAAGACGCTCAGATCTCCAGCCCAAGTTCTCACATTCTCTACGCTCCTACAGTCATGCACTTTTCTTACTGTTCATGGTCCTAACTACGATATTAGGAAAACATGCGATAATGTTGTTGAGTGTTGCGGTGGCGATATCACATGCAATAAGTAAGTAAAAGCCTTTTTAGTGTTCATGATTAGTCTATGCAGAATATTTTTCTGCCTTAAATCTGAAAATATTTTTTTTAATCATTTTAAATCTTTAATAGATGTAAACATATAGTAAGTTCTTAGCCAGCACAGCAGCAGCACAGAAGATGAAGAAACTGCCCCAGTGATGTTTTTGCCCTCTTCTCTGTGGCTCTGGGTGAAGAGTTTTGGAAAAACACAATTTTTCTGCAGTTCAGTCAGTCTTTGGCGATATGGATATCGTGCATGTTAATATCGCGATGACGGTAAATTTTCAATATATTGTGCAGCGCTAGTCCTAACTGACCTTTACCTTCAAACAACAGCAAATGTTGTTAGTCTGGATAAACCTTCATGTTGTTAGTCTGGATAAATCTTCATGTTGTTAGTCTGGATAAACCTTTATGTGGTTAGTCTGGATAAACCTTCATGTGGTTAGTCTGGATAAACCTTTATGTGGTTAGTCTGGATAAACCTTCATGTTGTTAGTCTGGATAAACCTTCATGTTGTTAGTCTGGATAAACCTTCATGTTGTTAGTCTGGATAAACCTTCATGTGGTTAGTCTGGATAAACCTTCATTCTCATGCATTACATTGTTCTCCCTGGTCTGGCTGGCCTTGGTGTTAGCAAAACATGCGGCTGCGGCAGGCGTGAACGCAGGCAAAAATCTGTTAGAGGTGCGAGAAAACCCGAACACGAAATGCGGAAGTGACCTGAAGCCCAGTAAATATTGTGATCTCAACCAAGCACGGGTTCAGAGGAATACTTCAAGCATTAACATGTGTGGGGGACCTCAGAGCCAAGCTGTGTTTGGGAAGTGTGAGCGGTAGCAGGCGGATGGGCACTGTGAGAGCGGGCATGGGGGTGGAGGGATGGAGGGGCAAGCGAAGCCCATCAGGTCGGCACAGATGATGGGTCCAGATGGAGCAGAGCTGGGCAGTGCCAGGGGCGGCGGGACGGCGGGGAGGGACCACTGCTCTGCGGGCAGCGCGGGAGCCACTCCTCCGTCCTCTCGTTCACGGTAGCCTGCACATCGCGCCGCCTTCCGCCGGCTCACCCTCACTCGCACGATACAAGACACGCATGGGCTGTACCTGAAGAATTCACTGATGCAAACCTGGGCTCTATTTTTAAAAATCCATTTTTCATTAAACTGTAGCTACTTCCCGCCGTCTATGAATGAACAACCAGAGCTAATGTAATTATATGCATAGCCCTGCACTTATAAGTGGCTTTGCTAAATAAATGCATCGAGAAACGCTGACAGTTTTGATATTTATAGCATTACAACTAATCATATTTAGCGCACGGTGGAAGCCTGCTGCATTTCCATGAATAAT
Source organism: Hemigrammopetersius urotaenia (assembly GCA_037974485.1). Classification (NCBI taxonomy): domain Eukaryota; kingdom Metazoa; phylum Chordata; class Actinopteri; order Characiformes; family Alestidae; genus Hemigrammopetersius; species Hemigrammopetersius urotaenia. The sequence goes on from JBBPDC010000028.1 coordinate 336,128, forward strand.
ATTTCTGCAGTAACCAGTGTGTCTTTGTTCTGTCAGTTTCCGGATGGAGAAATTGTTTTTTTGTTGTTGTTTGTTTGGCTTTTTTTTCTTCAAATTAGCTTTTCAGAACAAATGCTGTTTTTTCCTCCTGTCTGTCTGTCTACCTGAGCCGTACACGAAAGTCACTTCTACCTCACACCTCTTCGGGCCAACCTAGCTCTCGTGGTCCTTCTCTGGGCAGAGTGGACCTGGAGAGGACTCAAAGTAAGACAGATGGTTCCCCACAAACACCACCTCCAGCACTTTCATCCCTCATCAAACTATTAATTCATCTGTGCGGATGGGTACGTCTGCCGAGGAGCTGCGCGGATGAATATTAATGACATTTTTGATAACTCCCTACGTTCACTTTCACAGTAACTCGTTACATGGTTCTAGCTGATTAGAATGAATCATTTACATAATTAACATATGGTTCTAGCATTGACTTTAATATGCTGATTATCTAAGTACTCTCTCTCTCTCTCTCTCTCTCTCTCTGTCCTTTGCTCTCTCTCTCTCTCTCTCTCTCTCTCTCTCTCTCTCTCTCTCTCTCTCTCTCTCTCTCTCTCTCTCTCTCTCTTTGTCTCTCTCTTTTGTCTGAAGTCCGTAGAATCGAGAGGGTGGCGATTGTTTGAAGTGAAAATGTGGACTTAATGCAAGGACGTCTCATCTACTAGCCAAGGGTCTGGAGAGAGTTTGTAGGACCATGTATTCAGTGCAGGCATTGAAAACAGAGATCTTTTTACTGCGCTTTTATCCGCAAGGCATCCCTGTAGAGGTTTGCCTCTTAACCCGTAAAACGCGAACATCACAGTTCTGCAACAAATGGGGAATCGTCATCATACAGCAAAACAGCTCCTTATATGGAAGTCCCCCCAGTGTGTGTTGGTGCTCGAGGTGTCACTTGTTTAGTCTTCCTATGTCACGTAGAACCAAAGTAAGTGTAATTTAAAAAACATGTAAAAATAACATCTGCTAGGGTTTTAAATTGGCATCACAAGCAAATCCCCACAAAAATCTTTGAACACGGAGAACTTTCAGGATAGTCTCCGCCCACAAGTGGGTGGGGAAAACCTGCAGAGGGAGGGGGTCCGGAGAGCAGCCGTGCCAAAGAGAAACACACGGCGAGTTTTGTATTTGTTGAAATCAGATTTCACTGAGACACTCTGCAGTTCTATGTGTTCATATCAGAATGAGGCTGTGGCTGCTGTGATGCTTCGTCACTGTGTTGGCAGTAATTGCCATGCAGGTCTGCACCATCACTTTTTTCAGCCGTGGCATGTTTCCCCCCCATGACTCTCCATTGCCTCAACAGTAATAATCCCAAATCCTCGCGGATCCATATTTTTCACAGTGGGACGCGGTGGGCTTTTGGAAGAGGGGAAAAAGGTGTCCTTTCGACTGTGACTTTGGGACAAGTCACGGTGACACTCCATAAGACAGCTTTGTAGTCGGTGTGGCAGCGAGGCCGAGGCACGGAGTCAGCGCTAACCTCCTAGCCTTTAGCCCCGGCTCCAGCACTTTGATGAAGACTGGAGAGCCTGACAAACATTTGCACAATGAAGGCGAGGCTCAATTTTTCTCACTTTCGGAGTAATTTGGGAGCACTTCGCACCACGGGCGGAGACAGTGACAGCACTTCACACTGAGCTCAAGAGAGGCTGCTGGGATTTCTCCCCTCAGCTTTCAGAGATATCCCTCCCCTGCTGAAAACTCTGGAACAGTCAAACACCGCTCTCTCTATCTCTCACTTTCTCTCTCTTTCTCTCTCTTTCTCTCTCTCTCTCTCTGTTCCTCTCCCTCTCACCACAGCTTCAGCTTCTTCTCAAACATTCTGCCCATATCAGCCTAATCATTTTAATTGAATTTAAATTGCATTGAGACATTTTTGCGAGACGCACTCTACATTTTTCTTGCTTGCCTTTTCCGTTTTGCTCCTCAGTTCTTGTTTTTCTTTCTTCCACTCTTGAACTGGTTTGATATGAAAATGTCTTGATGTCTTGAATGAGAACCACTGCGGCCTGTTGGAAATGTTCAGCTTGTGCTCGACGGTGCATATACTGTCATACTTACGACTGCACAGGCACACAGAGACACAAAGACAAGAACAATATAAAATATAAACATAAAGTCAAAAATAAAACTCTCCAGAAAGAATTCTGAAAATATCTGAAAAATCTGAAAAAGGCTGTGGTGAGTAAGAGAAGTGAACATAAATACTGTAGATAACTGAATGAATTGCTGCTGAAGTAGTTGATTAGTTAATACAGACAGTGGTTTGGCTCTATAGCTAGTCTGTTATTTGTCCTGATATCACTTTAGCTATTCTACCATTGAATTTCACCATTTGTCTGTTTTCTTTACCACAGAACTTCATAATTTACTCTTTATTGTTATCGTTACTTCTTATTGGAATTGTTGTGGAAAAAGCTCTTCCATGCAGAGCTGCATGAGCACCTTCTCTTGAGAAAGGCTGTAGACTTTTCTGGACATCTTTCTGTGTAAGAGGCAGCAATCCTTTTGAAAACACTTGCTTCTGTCATTACATTTATGCATAACGTATTATTGACCCCCTCCTCCAAAAACAAAGAATACCATATAACCTTTAACCACTGAAGTTGGATCAATAAAGGGCCATTGGCACTGAGAAGAAATGACTATTTCTGTTTCCACGCCTTCCAAATCTAAAATATTCTTTTGATTGGATTTGTAGTGGTTGTGATCTTGATTTTTAGTTTTTAGAAATGGATGAGAAACATTACACCAGTGCTAACATTGTAACATTCTTCTAAAATATCAGATGAAACGTTAATGTAATCAAATCAAAAACAAACCCAAAGCTATTTACCACTGCAGGGCATTCACATTTGAACAAGTTTGTTATAGAAAAATAAGTTCCCCTCAGAGTCCAGAGCATTACAGCAGCTGTAAAGCGAACAAACTCCAAATCAAAGTCTGCGTATCTGAATGCAGTGTCATTAAAGTCCCGCTTGATGTAATTGTCAAGCCTGACGTAGAGCCCCAGCCGAGACGTAGAGCTGCTTCCTGCGTGCACACACAAGCCCAAAAAAGCAATGAACTTTCAAAATAAAAGGATTTTTAAAAATGCTGACTTTAAATAAAAAAATAAAAAAAATATATATATATATATATTAGAGGTGGGCATTAATTAATTAATAGATTAATTTTTTTACTGCCGTTAATCTCATTTGACTCTTGGCATTAACGGCAAGATCCCGACAGAGAGACCGAGACAAGTTTAACGTGCGCTAACCGGACAAGTCACTGAAATATCAAGGTGAAATTCATCACAGCTTGCGTAGTATAGACCCAGCTCCCTCTGTCCG
>JBBPDC010000028.1:350927-368535 GCA_037974485.1 Hemigrammopetersius urotaenia
GCGATTAATCGTGATTAATTTTTTCCAGATTTGCGATTAACTAGTTAATTTTAATTAATCGCTTTACAGCCCTAATAAAAATATAAGCAAGAACTTTTTGTTGCTTAACTTTACTGTATCATGAACCGTACTGAACCGTGACCCCAAAACCGAGGTACGTACCGAATCGTGACATCTGTGTACCGTTACACCCCTAATGCTTACTGAAGGCATTCACAGGTAATCTCATTCTTTTATTGTCTAATTAAGAAAACATGATTTACAGCACTTTTCAGTTCAGTTTAGTACAGAAGCGCAAGTCCAGCTATAAGCGGTTTTGTGGAGAAAAGCTGGTTTTAAGAACAGGCCTCAGAACGACATTGCCAGGGGGAAGGTGTTCATTAGAACTGTTATAAGATTCTATTTAGATTCTATAGGAAAAGACTGCCTTAAACCTGGACCTTTTTCTTAAGCTTAACCTAAACCCAGAACCAAACTCAAGCATAGTGTCGTATGTTTTTGTTGTTTCCAACCTTTTGTTCATTGTTTTGAGTGTGGCTCCACGTTTCACCTCTAAACTCTCCACAAAAGGGTAATGGCAGCGCGTTTGCTGCATGTGTGTGTTTGCCGCTGTCACCTTGGCCCACGGTGTCGCCCTCTTCTGCTCTCCTTCCCTCCTCCAGTCTCGCTGTGGGCCCACAGCTGTGAATCAGTTCGATTCTTTAAGCTGTCGCCCTCCCAGTGTTGTCACAATACCAGTTTTATGACGGTGATTTAGATGTGGCCCGAGTCAATCAATCATGAAGAGGGGGGGGCCGTGCTAAATGATCATTTGATGTGGTGAAGGATGGAGACGCTGGGAGATTGCTATACCCCCCTACCTCAGCACTGTCAGAGGGAAAGAGAAAGTCAGTCAGTGAGATGGGGAGAGTGAATTGGCGGAGAGGCAAAAAGAGAGCTGAGCTGGTAGAGAGACACAGACGGGGGGATGAGGGATGAGACGGAGAGAGAGAGAGAGAGAAAAGGGAGAATAAGTCCGATTGAAAGTAGGTGTGCCTGTTTTGTGATGTCACCCATTCAAGCTGAAGCTATAAGCAGTGTTTCAGCCTGGAAGCAGCCAATCAGAGCAGAGGAACTTTACATATATCTGTCTTAAAGGCACGGTAGCAGATGAACTGCCTGGGATAAAGACATGCTGGTAAACGGTGGTGTAAAACTGAATTATGTTTTTTTGGGAAAAAAACATAATACAAAAACCCACACAAATGTCAGAGAAAGTGGAGCTCGGGGGGGGGATACATGAAAAATGTGGGATGTGAGCCCCCCTGAAAGCCTTTAAAGCCAGTGTCTCAGTGACTGTTCCTTTTGCAGTGTAATGGATGCGGTTAGGAGCTGGAAGATTATCGGATTGTAAATACTCCTCAAAGCGGCCGGGTGGAGAGAGGTGGGTGGAGGCACTCCCCCCGCAGCCAGAGCCCAGACAATGCAGTCAATTAAAATGAGATTGTGTGTGAGAGTGGAGCGGAGTGCCGCACCATGCACGCGCGCGCGTGTGTGTGTGTGTGTGTGTGTGTGTGTGTGTGTGTAATGCAGTAGGGGAGAGTGTATGTGCATTACCCTTGCAGCTCAGATCAGTTAAATGATATTTGGGGTATCCTCCATCACTGCAGGCAGGCCGAGAAGCTGATGGTCCTCGCAGTCGGGGCAGGCTAAATTGAAGTGTCAGGTGGCAGAATTGTATTTTATTTTCTAATATGCTTGGCTACTAGCTGTGGAAATGTATTTTTTTTTCCTTTATTTTTTTTTATTCTCTCACACACAAAGGGGATTGAAAACGTCTCCCCAGACTTAGGCACTGCGTCCGCGTTCAGATGGTATTTGTCAAATTTACTGCAGAGCCAAAGCCTCGGCGGCACTTAAAGGTCTGAGGATGATTCATTTAGAATATTCAGCAACAGTTTTATGAAGAGGGTTTAAGAACACAACGCTGCCTTGAGGAATGAGTGAGTGAGTGTTTTTACCAATAACCACTCAATGAGCCACTGGAGGACGAGTGTGGGATGATTTTAACCCAGTTGAGGGGTGTTGTTCAGAGTATAATCACCATAACCAGGCCAAGAGGATGCCTGATTATCAGTATTATGAAATGAGGGCCAAACATCATGTTATAAAATGTAAAATTTAATACATCAGATGTACTTTAGCCTACTTTTAAGTGCAATTCGGTCTAAATAGGGCTTGCCCTCAGGATTGGGTCAATTCAAATTTTCATTGGCTGAGGTGGAGAGAGGCAGTTCTTGATTTGTTGCCCAGGCGAGCTCTGATTGGATAAATTTCAATCATGTTAGTTGATTGTTTAGCAGTTGTCTATGTGAAGTAAACATACGTGAACACTGCACTCACAATTGTGAGAAAGAAACAAAACATGCATAAAAAGTTACAGTAAATTCCATGCACTACACAGAATTGCGAAATATGAAAGTTAACACATGAATTCGCCTTGATCTGTTTACAAAGAGTTTGTATTGTCCTGCAGTCTAGTTCATCTTGTCTCCAGTGAATAATGTGGAAAGTTAGGAAACCTATTGCAGCCCCAAGATTTTACTCAGTACTCTGGCCTGCAGCTTGGTGTCTGAGATGAAACAGCTTTATTGGAGACTGGACGTGAACAGAACTGCAAAAAAAACAGAAGTGAGGAGCAAGACCTCCCAAAATGAACAGTGTGTGCGCCCAGCTTATTAGTCGTCCTATGTATATCATGGCCCCATCTTTATTCATGCAATTGCTGTGACATGGCGGCTTTAAACTGACCTGTTTCCATCATTGCCTTGATTAGATTTATCCACTCGGACTTAGAGCCGACTCTTATACGCACTAACTTGTTTAGGAATGTTCTGCACTGTTTAGCTGGTGCGTGTGGTCACATGGTCAGATTTTAGAACCAGAGCTATCCCTTTTACAAGAGGCATTTTACAATATACGAGACGCTCCTTTTGTTTTAGGGACGTAATGCCAAAGCTTTCAGTCGCTGTTACTGCACGCAATTAAATTACATCAGTCCAGCGCGTCAGGGAGAAAACTGTGTATACCGTTACGGCATCTGCCAGAATTAAACTCATGCGTTTCAGCTTTCATTAATTCTCGAATCAATCCCCTTTACTACCTATTTATCTTTAAATGGGAAAGAAGAGAAGCAGAAAAGAGGAGAGACGGGAGGGGGGGGGGTAGTTAAGTACTGTATCATTTGCAAATAACATTAAATCCAGGGCTGACAGAATTTTTCCATTTCTCTAATGGAGGGTATGAGAGCAGTGTGTTGTTTTTAGTGTGACCTCGGCTGATTGTTTGGTAATGTTGGGCTGTCAGCCATGCTTCTTGACACCTTGACATCATCTGTGTGCTTTTAGCTGTGGAAGTGAGTCAGTGTGAAACACATGAGTAGGCGGGGGAGAGAAAGAGAGAGAGAGAGAGAGAGAGAGAGAGGAGGGAGCGAGAGAGAGAAAGAGGGAAAGACAGAGATAGAGAGAGGAGGGAGTGAGAGAGAGAGAGAGGGAAAGACAGAGAGAGAGAGAGAGAGGGAAAGACACAGAGAGAGAGAGAGAGAGAGAGAGAGAGGAGGGAGCGAGAGAGAGAGAGAGAGAGGAAAAGGCAGAGAGAGGGAAAGACAGAGAGAGAGGAGGGAGTGAGAGAGAGAGAGGGAAAGAAAGAGAGAGAGGGGGGAAGACAGAGAGAGAGAGGGAAAGACACACAGAGAGAGAGAGAGAGAGGGAGTGAAAAGGTAGAGAGAGAGAGTGAAACTCCCTTAAAAAACACAAGACCATTATCAGCAGAATGAGAACATACCAAGCTCCAATTTCCCTTTGACTGGGAAAAAAGACGCGACCAATACGGCAGCTCATCACTTCTCGTCCACACACACACACACACTTTCAGAATATTAAGAAGGGGTGTAACAGTGCATCGTAATATTGTGATAAAGTAGAGCAAAAATGTGAAGAATGCAATTATGATATCAACTATGATATTTGATGTATCTGCACTGTTTATAGTGTCAGCAACTCATACGTTCACATCATAAATCACCCCGATCCCCCAAATTAATTCTGCTTCATTCAGTCATTCTATTACATTTTGTCCTTAGTCTTAATGAATATATTGAATACTGAATTTCCTCCTGAATCGAGTCGTGAGTGCACTACATCATTACACCTCTGATGTTAAGTGTAACTTCATCACCCTGTTTGAATATTGCAGTACCACTTATAGCATCTCTAATGTAACATATTGCAAGAAAAGCATAATTCGTGAGAAAACTAGTCGTCTTAGTGCATCTGGTCTGGTTTTGTACTGTTTTTGAAGATCACTATTTTTTTCTACAGGCTTTTTTTTTTGCAGTCTTGTTTTGGAAATCCGTTGCACATTAATGAATGAGCAATTCGAAATGTGTGGAGAATCAAGGCTACAAATATTAAATTCAACCTGGAAATATAAAATCAAATTCATCCTAGAAAAGCAGTACAAACTGTGGTCTTCGAAATAAAAACTGCATTAAAACTAGAAATACATGGTTGTTTTTTAGTTCTATGTGGTGACATGGTTTTAATTGTTAATGCCGTTGTTTATCATTCTCATCGCCAGAACTGCTTCATCTGGTGTGTCGTATATAAAAAGAAGTATTTTCTGTAGAAGGTCAATACATTTAACCCCTTAAGGCCAATGTAAAAACGTTCTCAATGTTTTATTTATTTTTTACTACGAAACCATTCTGAGCAAGAAAACACATCCATCGCACTTGATTGGTACTCTGATGAAACAAATCAATAATAAGCGCTTAGTGATCTGATCCGTGCTCTGAATGAACGCGCTCACGTGGAAAAACGTAATCGCAGACAACAATAAAGGAAGGCTTGTGTATCTTTTATAGAGAGATAGAAACATGGAAGCTCACAGAACATCCTGACTTTAGGCACTGATACACTTACACTGGGAAATGTGGACACACACACACACACACACACACATACAGGCACACATAGACATACACAAACACATACACAGTAACTCCTCTGGTAGCTGATTTGAACCATTTAAAGGGCCCACACCCAATTCTCAGAATGGGATGCTTGGTTCCATAGAGTTAAATACACAACGTGTATTTTTTAGTTTTCATCTATAATTCCATACGCTGCTTTACTGTGGAAATTATTCCAATTTATGACAATTTATATCTGACATAGGCTCTAATGTAGCCTCTGGACCAAGAGGTCATGGGTTCGAATCCTACCTTCTGCACCAGCAATGGGTTCCTGAGTTGCTCCAGAGAGACTGCCCCCTGTATTTAGGGAGTGGAAGTCACTTTGGATAAAAAAGCGTCTGCTAAATGTCATGTTTAATACATTAGTAAAGTCTCAATTTGTGTATTTTGTCACAATACTTGTATATGGAACAATGAATAAACAAGCATTGTGACACCCCTAACATACACACACCCCTACAAACTGTCACCCCCCCCTCCCAAAAAAAATCCAAGTGCCTTGCTCTGATAAGTAGGTTAAGCTCCTATCTGTTAATTAGGCTATTTCAGATGTGACTAATTTACCAGCCATGGGCATACAATATGCTAAGCACCAGGGATTTAGCGGGATGGAGAGGGACGCTCCCCATGTGCATTCTCTCTGATAGGACCAGCCATTTCAAAGCGCCGAACCCAACACAGGTTGCTATTTTAATCATCGCTTTACCCTATCTGTTCGCACATAATGGCGCCCGCCGAAAATTAATACATTAAAGGAAACAGAGATAATTGTCTTTATCTGTGAAAAGTCGAAAATCCCTGCCAGTTTGCCACAGAATGGCCCGAAAATGCAAATTAGATTGTTATTCAATTATCAGACGTTGAAGATGTGACTCGCGTGCCTTGACGCATGCGTTTGCGGTTGCATCTGTTTGATTTGCCGACCTCACTTACGTTTGGTTTCATGTGTGAGAGTGTGCGTGTGTGTGTGTGTGTGTGTGTGTGTGTGTGTGTGTGTGTGTGTGTGTAGCGGCTGTGTAATTTCCGCCAGCTCCAGCAGATGCTGCCAGAGTGCATTGTTTACAGGGTCGGAGAGCCCGCCAGTGCAGATTCACTGGGGTTTCTCTCTCTGCTGCTATTTTTTCCCCCATTCTTGCTTTCAGTCATGAACACCTTTTTATATCGCTGTGTCTTATTTTGGATCCTGCCAGTAGCTCAGATGCTTAAAATCGCCTCATTTGAGTGAAGAATCTCGCTGCGTGTTTTTTTTTTCTTTTTTTTTTGTAGCACACAGGCTGGTATGTGTTTCTCTTTTCTGTCACACATAAAGCGTCTTTTCTCGGGACCAAATCCCCCTGGCATGTAAAAGAAGATGAGTGATATGGCAAAAATATAATTTTCAATAGTTGGAACAGACTCAATAAAACAGCAAAAATGATACTGCCACTTTTAAAGCCTGGGTAAAACTTCATAATCTTTTAATTTAGAAAAAATGATTAAATTATCCACTGCTGTTTCATTACCACGGTTGGAAAAGGTGAAAAAAAAAATGCAATAATAAAAATTAAGATAATTGCAAATTGAACTCAAATGTGATCATGAAAAATTAGTCAGTTTCTATAGTTACTGTACACTGTATTTTTTACTTCCTGGTGTAAAAATAAATTGGTGTTTTATGATCTATGCAGTTGTTCAAGAACTGGCCCTACCAGTACTTTAGTTTGGACCGTATATATAAACAATTCCTCAAAAATTGAGAAAATAAACTCTTATGCTAGTTTCTGTTTGCTTACTATGGGATTGTTGTAGACTCTTAGCTTTGAGCTAACAGCATTGGACATTTATAACCACACAGTAGGGCTGCACAATATATCGCAAATTTACCGTCATGGCGATATCAACATCCACCATATCAATATCGCGAAAGACTGACTGAACTGCAGTAAATGGTGTTTTTCCAAAACTCTTCACCCAGAGCCACAGAGAAGAGGGCAGAAACATCACTGGGGCAGTTTCTCCATCTTCTGTGCTGCTGTTATAGATTCTTCCTTTTGCTTTTTTTTCTGGCTAAGAACTCACTATAATTGAAATTATGTTCACATTTAAGATTTGAAATTAATTTTTTCAACAAATGCTCTGTTTAAGAAAATTCTTTAAAAACATCTCGGAATGGAAATACATCTCGGAATGGAAATATCGGAAATATATTTCATTTTTTCTGCATAGACTAGTCAGCGTCTGGAGTCTCTGTTACCAGCAAATCCGAAGCAGAAAAACATTAACAGTATAAAGGCTAAGTTTTTACTCACTTATCACATGTGATATCGCCATGGCAACACTCAACAACATTATCACATATCGCATGTTTTCCTAATATCGTGTAGCCCTACCGCTCAGTATTAAAGTTGGATATCAGAAGCTTGTGAAGGACTTCCCATGCTTTGCGATTGGCATATTAACATATACTTGACTTCACAGAAGCACTTTCAAAGTGCAGTTGAGCTGCTGGTGTTTATCTTGTGGAAGAAATTTATCTCTAGCCTTTCCAAGCAGAGCTTATTAATAACAGTGCTAGAGACCCTTTTTTAGTACCCAGAAATCACTAGCCCGAGGGTTCCAATGGACCGTGTACGTCATATACTCGGCGTATCGCTCTGTAGTTTATCACAATAACATTATATCACATTGACCACCTGTACCTGCAACTATAATACTTCTGAAAGGGCCTAATTTCATTCCTTCACCGCAGCCAAAATATCCACCGGCCTGTTCATTGGGTTTGGAATGTTCTACAGCATTAGATCTGGACTGCTTTTATATCTGAAGCGCAGCTCAATCCTTAGGTGCTAAAAGTGGGTTACCACGATCCCTTTGGTCATATTGCAGTTGCTTGGAAGAAGAAACTCCCAGAGTGTTTCACATAATATCTCTGTTCCACCCGCCATCACTTGATATCTCTCTCATCCCTCTCTTTAATTAACTTGACACAAAATACGCGAACAAGCAAACAGTATGTTATGAGCGGCCTTTTTTACGGAACACGGTCGTTTAGAATAATAGGACAGCGCTCTGCTGTCGGAGGCGAGGATTATTATGGATCTGTTCGCGCATGGCCAGCAGGCATGTCTTCCTGCAATCCTGGAACGGGTAATTTCACCTTAGTCTCATCTCTTTGAAATGGGACTTGCCAAGCAATCCCTTAGATGGAATAGTGTGGATAAAACTGATAAGATTCAATTTTTTTAATCGGAACAAGTTCTGCCACGAAAGGAACACTGGATGCTTCGACTACTGTAACAAAATGCACCTTTGATCTTTTCTCCCTCTTTAAAAAAATCTGAACAGCCAAACCAAAATTTCAATAGTGCTGCTGATTTCGTCTGTGTTTGGTCTACATTCATGCGTTTGGCTCTCTGATAAATCAGCCCGGTTTCAGGGGACTGATATCTGTAGAGGTGTTGCAATAAATAAATGATGTCTGTTACTTTTTCTTGAACGCTTTGCGGTTTGATAACTGCATATTCCAGTGGATATTCCATTATGGACACACAGATGACACAATTAATCAACATAATAATCAGATTAATCGCTGTTCTGTCAAGGCTAGTAAGAAACAGAAACACAATCGTTTATACGCACTTTACTACTCACGGATGACACGGTTAATCATCAGAATAATCTGATTAACCGATTAGTAACAGTAATGTTCTGCCATGGATGGTAAGAAACAGAAATATATGGACGACGCGATTAATCGGCAGAAGGCTAAGATTAATCGGTTAAGAACATAATGGCTGCCTTCGGTGGCAGAGCACGGAGCTCAGCGCCAGACTGTAACTTTGGCTCCATGTGTGTTGGGCTTTCATTTCTTCTGTGGGTTTGTTTGGATCAGTAGGGGAGCGCTTGGGTCAAGTGAGTCTGCAGACTTGAGGACTTGGCGAGTTTATTAATGTCTCAAGGCACCACCTCCTGACCCTGTCAAATCAAATATACTGTGCGCTGATCCGCATCTTCGGAGAGGACAGCCTTAGATGATAGATATCGAGTGAACTGCAACCCCTTCAAAATGACATGGACCCAAGTGCCCACATTGCTCAAAAGCCAGTTAACCCTCACCCCCCCCCCCTTTGACACAAAAGCGAAGGACCTGGAGCGCCATTGTGTTTCTGTTCACCAGCCCTTGGAATAAAAGGCACTTGTTTATATACTGCATTACCCCACATTCTGAAATGGTGACCGCAGGGCTGAACACCACTATCTTTTGTTGCGTTTGGCTTTGAATCGGCTTCTCTGATCGCCTGCTCTTCGGGTCCGGGCCGGGTGGGCTTTTGTGGGTTTTTTTTGTTTTTTTGTTGTTTTTTTTTAGGTTGTTTTGTAGTGAGCTGGGCTGGATCATTTTCCTTCTTTCTTTTTTTTCAGGATGTGATGAACCCTACTCAACAGTGTGTTAACTGAAATGAGAAGTGACAGATTCACTAAGGGATAATCTTGCTGCCCAAGAAACAGATATTACTCTGTGCATGCACATTACTGTATGGCCTGCCAGAGCACTGCACGGACCCCCCAACAGTGGACCCCTCTCTATTGATCTCTGTCAGACTAATTTGATCAAAGTGGGCTTCTCTGTTATTAAATAGTGGAGGATCAGTCCAGACTGGGGGGATGGGGGATATATTTTGAGTGTGTGTGTGTGTCTGTGTGTGTGTGTGTGTGTCTGTGTCTGTGTGTGTGTGTGTGTGTGTGTGTGTACATTAAGGAATGTGTTTCTTTGGTGGCAAATATCAGAACACAGTAAAAAATCACTGTCTCTTCATTTTATTTCCACGTGAATATTGTCGGTTTATTGAGCGCTGGCACTTATTTTTAATATATGTATTTGTATCCACTGTCCACATCTATGAATCTTGCGATTGTCTCATGGTTTCTGTGTTGACACGTATTAACTTCTTCTGTTAAAGAGAAAACATTGAGCTCTCACAATTACTTGATGAAATGAATTTAAACATGCATGCTCGGTGAATCTGCTTAATGATTACGTTGCAATTAAAGTGACGGACATTATGGATGGGTATGGAAAAGCATACCCGGCCAGTGCAGTAATGTGGTATTGATAAGCTCCTGGACAATCTATATGGCAGTATTCATGCAATCAACAATAGCTGACATTTTCAAATGGTTGATGTTGGATCAGATCAGTAGGAGGGATGGGAGCGCTCTGCACATCCCCAATAGCCATAGTTAAATATAAGTACATGTATACAGGACACTTATTTCTCCAAAAATCAAAAAGTATTAATAAGAAATCTGTTGATTGTTGTAAAATATGTGATTTCTTTATTTTTCAGTAAAATCATAGATGATACTAATCTAAAAGACACGGTATCCTCAAGCCATGTTTAGCAAACATGGTGGGCTGTTAGCACAACTTTGTGAACATCAGTAAAATAGAGGAAACCCACACCAGCAGGATCTCACAAATTCCCCTGTGCTTACATTCAGCAAAGTTAAACGTCGTCATGAACTGCATGTATATAACTACTCAATGTACTAATCGAACCGATAGTGACAGCTCCAGAGCTAAATATGAAAGGTGATTGTTATCTATAGATAATCGATTAGCACTGAGAGGTATATTTTTATTGTCCATGCTGTTAATACAGGTTTCATGATCAAAATGAATGTAACTATATTGTTGTGTGGAGATTTCTTTTCACACACACATACATACTCACACCCTTCCCAAAACATGCGTCCATGAATTCACGTGTGTGTGTGTGTGTGTGTGTGTGTGTGTGCTGCAGCCTACAGAGAAAGTCCACTATCACCAAAAAAAAAATCCAATATTCACTGCAGCTCATGGCGCTACATCAAACACAGCAGAACAGCTGCGAGCTAGCGCTCGAACTTCAGCTCTGATATTTGAGTTAATTTTGCCTTTGTATATTGCGTCGTGACTCCTCGTATCAGGGCGCGTATCGTACTCCAGGAGACCTGCCAATAGCCGGCCTTTTTGAAGTTGCGATTGTTTAAAAAAACATAATGGAGTCTCGGCTCAGTGCACCTCACCTTTTGTTTTTCGGGCCGAGCGGCTTTGTCGAGCGAGGAGAAACCTTCGGGCTGAGGGGTGCAGCTCTTGTGTGGATGCTCTCTGGAAGGTGCTGCAAGGTGGCAGTGGGGGTGACGGGTTGGGAGGGTGTGGGGGTGCAGAGCCATTAAATAAAGTGTTCATTGTTGCCTTTAATTAAATCGTCGATGCGATCGGAGCCAAGCAGGAGATTGGATTGTATGACATATCTCTAGCCTCCGCTGAGAGCTCCCATCAGCTATGTCGAAGATATCGGGAGTGGAGCATAAAGTCAATTACAGCTCCAACAGGGAGCAGATAGAGGAGAGTGGGGGTGCAAAACACACTCTCAAATGCCATAGTTTAGTTTGAGAGCATTTCAGAGACACTGGCGAAACGATGGACTTACATGAAAAGGTAAAGGGAACACAGAAGTGTAGAGACTGGACGAAACACCTCAAAATACATCAACATTAGACCAATTATAAGTAAGGCTGCCATTATTAAGATAAGACAAGAAAGAACTTGATTTACCCCGATGGAAATATTTTGTCATGAACATGCTCAGTGCAACAAGAGGCATAAAGATAAGTTTAAAAGAGACAGTAATAGTGCAAACGGAATGCCAAAGTAACAATCACAGTAACAGATATAACAGATATAATAACAGACTTTCGTGCCATTAAAAAATCTGATGCGATAAAATGGGATAACACTAACATTCAATAATATACAGATGAAAATAAATACTACGACTCTAGTCATCTTATTGTTTTAATGAATAAATGAGTATTCATACACATGCTATTCATACTAGAAAACACTTTCACTTCATATACATGAAAGTACGACACTAGTGATATCCTGCTGCTGCGGATTCCCTCTCTTCCAGTGATGCTCACAAAAGCTATTATGCATATTTACTGCTGTTTGTTTCTTTGATTATTTCTCTAGCTTTTAGATGCCTCATTAGGAATTACCCCATGGGGACCAATGAAAGATGATTTCGATTTAGGTACAGCTGTCACTGTGGTTTATATTAGTAATTAGTGATTTCTGTCAGTTATTTTGATGATTGAGAATTCATTATTTATACTGCTAGCATTTAATTTACATACAACTGCAAATACGTGCATTAGTGAGTTTCCTTCCTTTCAGTCACAGTGGCAGAATCTGTTATGCATATTAAGTTCAGTTGTTTTTTTCATTTATTTAATACTTTATTTTTCTATTATTTTCCATTTTTAGTTCCAGTAAATATGCACATGGCCAGTTATGAATTGTCCTGAGAACAAATTAAATTGGCTCAGTTAAATTCTGACATTTTAATGCTAAAAGGGTGTTTCCACTTGTGGAGAACTTAACTTAACTGCTTAACAGAGCTTCGTAAGGGCCTGCGGGCGCACTGTTTATCATTCAGATCGCACAGATTGAATACATTCATTATTTAAATAATGACATTTCCTTTCTAGAAACACGGTTTCTCTCTAGCTGACGGTTTGGAAACCCATGTTGGCGTTATTTAAAGAGAAGAAGAATAAAGTAGTCCAATCAAAACAAACGTTTTTGGCATAAAGTAGCAGCACTTACTGAGTTCGCGAACTTTCATTAATATAAACTTCAGGATTCTTTATTTGTCGCATACACAGTTATACAAGTACAATGTGTATTGAAACATGTCCCTGAAACATATGCAGTCAGTATCAGAATCGGAAAACTTTATCCCGGAGGAAATTGTTTGTGTGGTGACGGCCACGTCACACAACACACCAGAGTAATGTAAAATAAAAAGTAAGATAAAATGCATTAATAAAATTAAGAAAATAAGTTTAAATAGAAGCTACGTAATAAAAATCCAAATAAAATGAAGTAAAATCTGAATGAAAATAAAAACCAGTGAAAAGAAAACAACCATATTATGAATATAAGTAGTATTACGTGATTTGGTGCCGTATAGAGGACAGCATACGACGTAGCACATAATGTTTGGTAGCTGGTACGAACAATGCATAGTACTGCACATAGACTGTGGCACATCACAGTATGTACATCGTCTTCCACACAATGTTTTTTAAACCTGTAATAAATAAACAGTATAGTTAAGAGAAAATGAAAGATTTAGAGTGTGTGCTATAAAGTGCTAGTGTCTGCTGATATAATCACTCTCTGATACTATGATGCCTTGATACATATTTACTTTTATTAATGCTCTCCTGGCCTGGTCCAGAGATGGCTGTGTTGGGCTAGGCTGACCCCAGGTCTCTGTATATTGACTAAGGGGAGCACCACTGCAAAACCCCCATGATTGGGAGCAGAGATTAATGCCTTGAGCCTGATATTGTTTGTGCTGTGCTCATGGTGGTAGATTGAAAGGGTGCTTGAGGTACTAGAGGTCAGAACTTCACCCTCAAATTATTTTAAAGAGGACTTGAGCAGTCCTTCACGCCGCAGCCAACGGCGCTTCTGAGACACCCTCGAGTGTTAATGCAACAAGGGAGCGGGGAATTCTCAATATGTTCGCTTAATCAGCGCAATTAAAACGGATGTGCTCTGGCATGGAGCGCCGGCGAAGATGAAGGCGCCGCTCTCCGAGGAGGGAGGATTCCGGGCTTCATTTCGGCGACCCCGGACCACAGAGTGATGGGAGACGGCCCTCAGGAAAGCGGTTTAAATGTATGAGCCGTAGCGCAGCCAGTGTTTATTTTGTTTATCTCAGAATTGTATGATATGGTTGTCAGAAATATGAATGCCACCGAACAGAACCGGATAAACAGCTCTTCGAAATAAGATCAAAATATGAGATTAAACTTGCGTGCGCCGCAAAAATTTGGTGTATTTATTATCCCCGCCCCCTCCCCACAGATGAAAAATTGCAGGCCATACATCTAAACTCTGACAACATAATTGATTTTCTATTGATGTACTACCCAGTCGCGCTTATCCTTAATTCTATCATCGAATTTAATGACAGAAAATAAAAGCTATCGGATCTTCTCAAGCCCGCTGAGATGGAAGAGAGCCCAAGCACTGAGAATATCAACCTCGGTCGTCATCTCATGCCTTACATACGAGATCGAACTTACAGTCTTTTATGACCAAGAGGAGGATTTAAATATTGATATTGGAGAGCGGTGCTGTTTTCCTTGAAGCTGAAAGCGAAATGTAATCTTGAGATATTACAGTGACACTTGATGAACAAGGTAAACAAACGGTCAGAGTTTGAGGATGAGCTGTTTTTCGAGACTACGTTTAGGACCAGCACTGCTGGCCATTCGCCGATTTGAGTGATTTTAGTGACATGCTTAAATATAAGGTTATTTATAAATATAATAAAAACATAATATGTGAATAATGTCAGTTGAGATGGGACACTTGATTCACTGGAGCATCAATTTTTTCAGTAAGTTCAGTCAAACTACAGCCAATCTGAATCTGAGTATTTGTTTGGGACCAGAATTAGTTTGTGGCTAAAACATAGTTATCGTGTTTGCTCAGGCCGGCGTTAGCATGTCCCCTCAGTGAAGAAAACAGTTCAGCTTTGATTGATATGTTGAGATATTTCTTGTTATGTGTTTTTGTCTCCGTATCACATCACATTTAGTTTGTACTGTTATGAAGCATAGTTTTTGGTTAATATTGCCACGCTGCCAAGGAATCAGTCTTAACAGACCAAACTGGACCACGCCATTGCGGAGTATCTGGTATTGTTCTTTAGGATCTTTAGAAATGCCAGAGCTCAAAAAGAACTTGTTCCTCATTTGCCCAAAGGCAAGTGGGCTGAAAGTTCAGTGTCCTGAGGACAGAGGTCTTGTTCCTAATAACCCGAGTCCTCGATAAATGGCTGCACTCCATGTTTTTGTCTTGTGAGATTTTGACCCACAACCTGTGCAGTACATCTCTGATATGGATGAGTTGAGTGATGCCACATGCTATAAACAATCAGCTATCAAACAGTGTGACTGTCTAGATTTAACTAGAATAGTGTCACGTCTGGGGTGGCTAAGCCCCAACCCGGAGCTACCTGGAAGCGTGCAGGAACAGGCAGACAGCCAGGAATCCATGCAGATACGTTTATTTACAAAAAGGAAAACAGGCACGGGGGCCACTCGATATAACTCTCAAAAACAGGCTGGAAACTGAAACGCTCTAAATCAGGCGATGGACACATGACTAACACGAACACAAACAGGGCTTAAATGCAGACAGAAATCAGGAACCAATAAGTAAAATCACATGACGTACAAAACAGCAGACACGTGACATCTTACCAAACAGATACGGAATATCAAAATAAAAGCCCTAGAACATGAATAAACCAAACAGAAAAAGCAACCCAAAAGCAGTGGCCCTAACTGGCCACTGGCCTGACCGTGACAAATAGACTGTAGACTGAAATTTGAGACTAGTATCACTGTCTATCAATCCTTTTGGGTTGTAAAAATGTTCACAGAACACTCAGCGAGATCATCTGAGACTGCACTATACAATACACATCATTAAAAAACTGAGCCGGATGACAGTATATATTGAAATTATTATAAATTACATCATATAATGTCACAGTATGGTATTCTGAGCATGTTGAGGATGTTTTTAGAACTTTAAAGAACACTGATTAACTCCATGTTTCATTACAGAGACACCGTAATTACTTTTGTTTGATTTACTGCAGTGCAAAGTGTGCAAAACAATAAACAATGGCAAGCGATTTTGCCGTTTTATCAGTTGCGGGGAGGATGGCGACTGATTTTGTTTTGTCATCTCAGAGGGGGGGTTTAGTTTTGGTTTAGTTTTGTTTATAGTATCATTTAATTTCTTGACGTATCACTGTAATATTTTGTAATTGGTCAATGTATTTATGATTAGTGTATAAAAGCATCTAAAAACGTGCAGAACTAGATTAGACAACAGTCGCAGAAGAAATATATCTTTGTAAAAGAACTTACAAGTTAACCATGAAGATGATGTAACTTACTCTTTTCCTTTAAAGCCATTTTTTTCCACAAAATATTTCATCGCTATGTGTTTAATCCCATCTTACTGTTACAATAGTCTAGGGCTGGGCGAAAAAACGATAACTATATGTATCGCGATAGACACGTGGTCAATATCAATTAAAAATGTGTTCGATAAAACGTTCAATATTTTTTATTCTTCGTTGCGAAGCTAGTTTGGTTACTAGTTTGGATCCGTGCCGGAAACACAGCTGTCATAAATGGTTGTAGCACAGCAAAACAACTCATTTTATGGAAGTTCTGCCTCTTTTTTGTGAATCACTAAGCTTCAGACGTCATACAAAACACTGCACATATTTTAAAAACACTTTATTGACCATAAGGTGAACAGCGAGTGAAACTTCCTAGCACTAAACTTGCAATAAATTCTCAGCTTTCTCTGTTTATATTGAACATTTTGCACTATTTTTGCACTATATACACTTTATTAAGCATTTCTTTAATTTTGCACTTTAAATATTAAGAGATAATTGTTAAGTGTTCATTGTGACTTTAGTTTACTTATGTTTACATTTTAATTATTTGAGTTTTTTTCATGGTTGTTGACATTTCTGTCTTAATAACTGAGGGGTTTATGATCAGAGGAAGGTTAAGTTTAAAATAAAAATGTTTAAATGTAATATATTTTTCTCCTGGTTCTTATTTTAAATAGGTCATAAACATTATCAATAATTATCGGTATCGACCGATATGAAACACCGATATTGTGATACAGTTTTCAGCCATATCGCCCATCCCTACGATTGTCTCTATTCTCTTAATTCTGAGGCCTCTTTGTTAACGGCTCTTTGTCTTCATCGACTACCTCTAGACCAGGATATCACAGGACGTCCTGGCCGCAGTCAATTACGGCACCTTCTTCTGGCGTCCCGCTCATTATCGGCGCACGCAGCGGACACAAGCGCGCATTTACCCCGCGCTTATGAGCCAGGCTGCTTCTGGATGTTTGTAATGTGATAAAAAGTTTTGGATGAGCTTCAAAAGCAGGTTTGGATAAAGGCCTCTGCCTGCGCCTTGGCTGAATGAGACAATCATTTTCAATGGGCTTCCACTGCTCCGCTCTCTCCCCGCGAGCCTCTCTCCCCCAGAACGCCACGCCGAGGATTCGGTGCTATGAATGTTTGTTGATTTCCCTCTGAAATCAAGGAGCAGATTAGTTTGAATTGGTCGGGAACGAGGCGGCGAGGCTAGGTTGCTCGCTGTTGCCCAGACCCATTTTCCATTTCCTGTGTGTGTGTGTGTGTGTGTGTGTGTGTGTGTGTGCGTACTGAAGGTGTGAGAGAGAGGGCAATGGTAATTACCGTCTGTTTCTCTGGCGCAGTCATCGCCACTGCACTGCTTCCAGTCTCGCGTTATCCCCCCAGATCAGCCTGACAGCTTGTGTTTGCATTCGCAGTGTATCGAATTCCAAATCTGGTCCCAAACAACAACAACAAAAAAGGAGAAATCTACGTCACAACCCCGTATTCCCTCTCACATTCGTATTCCCCCCCCCTCCCCATCTCTCCCCACCAGAAGTCTGCACTGGGAGCCTCC
>JBBPDC010000028.1:390813-401866 GCA_037974485.1 Hemigrammopetersius urotaenia
TAAAACCAACAAATATTTGTATCGGTATCGGCCTTCAAAATCCTTTATCGGTCGGGCTCTAATATATATATATATATCTAAGAAAGACACATGGAAAGCTGTTGTAAAGCCTGCAATGTTGAAATTTCTAGAGAGGGTGCATCCACAAAGACGTCAGGATTATTTTATCATATAAAATCAAAACATCCTGATCGTCATGCAGAGTATGAAGCACAGAAGAGACAAGACCCTTCGAGCACACCCTGTGGCAGATGTTTTTGAAAAGGAAAGATATTTTCCAGGGATTCTAGTTAATATATGGGCTGCCAGTCTCTGTTTTAATACACTATTCTGTAAAAGGCCTACAGAGAATGTTGTTTATCTTTCAACAGTTTTAAAGCACGTGTTCAGGCACTTCTTTCAGAATATTAAAATGCAATTGAATTCACAGCTTTATTCTTTTAATACTAATAATAATCATTTCTTCTGTGTTTTGGTTTCGGTTTTTCCGGCCAAGTGTTTCCTCCTTTTCGGTTTCGGCCAAAAAAAATAATTTCAGTGCATCCCTAACAAATCTCTCTCTCTCTCTCTCTCTCTCTCTCTCTCTCTCTCTCTCTCTCTCTCCATATATATATATATATATATATATATATGTGTCTGCATGTATGCATATACTGTATGTATGTATGTGTGTCTGTATGTATGTATGTATGCATTTATATTGGTATCCCAAATGCTGCAAGTGAAATTATGTACATTTCCTTTATAGAGGACATACTATTTGTTGAATTATTTAAATAAAACATACACGTGTGGCTTGCAAATAAGTTGTTCATATGCATAACTGTTGAAACTTTTGTTTGTGATATTTTCCTCATTCAAGTAATTGACTACAGATGGCATTGGAGTTCTAGCACAGACTTTGCTTTTTGCATCTGCATATCTAGTGCAATGTTTTTCACTGCGGAATCAGACCCGTAGTGAAGTTCTTCGGTGTTTTTTGCCACCTGACACACTTCGAACAGGGATTACAAGCTGCTTGTCTATTGTCTCTTGTCAACTGTAAAATCTTAGTAACTCCAAACTCACCTGCTGCTTATTAGAATTGTCTGTTGAACCTTAAATGGCTAAATTCAGCTTTGTGGAAAGCAATGGGTACCACTGAAATTAGCATTTACTATTTTCCTTATTTATTAGTAAGTCCTATGAAATGCACCTCCTTGTAGACCTAATCAATAGTTATTTATATTTCCATCAAAGTTTTCAGATATCTTTTGAACAATTTTGTCTCTGAGTGTACATTACTGAGTGGTGGTTGTTTGCCGTTAGTTCCCACACACTTTGAACCTGGCAGTAGATCACTGCTGTTTTTGTGTAGTTTGATTTTACGTTTTGTCCGTTTCCTTGGTCTGAGGCATGACTTTCCTTTGGAAAGACGCTGTTTTAACTATCTGCCCATGATCGATAGACTCAAAAACAAAACATATATATATATTAGTGCTGGGCCGTTAACGGCGCAAGATTGTTATCGCGCGATAAAAAAAATTATCGCCGTTAATCTATTCCACCCCCACCCCCCCATCCCCCGGACAGAGGGAGCTGGGTCTATACTACGCAAGCTATGATGACTTTCACCTTGATATTTCAGTTACTTTTCCGGTTCGCGCACGTTTTAAACCTGTCTCAGTCACTGTGTCGGCTGGGGGCAAGATTACAAACGGCGTTAAAAAAATTAATCTATGCCCACCTCTAATAAATATATATATATATGTGAGTGTGTGTGTGTGTGTGTGTGTGCTTGTGTATTATATAGACATATGTATATAGAATCTAATAGTTTAATAGTCTATTGAAACGTCTTTTAGAACCTATTTTATAGTTTGTAGTTCGTAGTTTATTATTACCGTAAGTCCATTTCTATTGTTTGCTTTTTTTAAACCTATTTTCTTGATTAATCTTCAGAACAATCAGTAGATTAATCAATAGTGGATGCCCTCTCCTGATTACGCTTTGATTTTTACATTAGAACCTGAACATGTGTGCAAATATACAAGAACACTTGCACAAGCATGGATAGTCATGTATGCACATTGTAGTATGATACACACACACACACACACACACACACACACACACACACACACACACACAAGATTCTCTCACTCTCATTTAGTCTAAAAAAAAATCCTGACATCCGGACACGAGAGAGACCTTGCCTTTGTTAGTCTGATTGCTTGAGCTAATCAGAGGGAAGTCTTTTAATAGCCTTGCGTGTGCGAGTGTGTGCATCTGTGTTGCTTTACATGTGTGTTTGTGTGCGCTCCTTTGAAGAGGTAAGTGTGTCTTTCGTTCACTTCTGCTCACGCTCCAGCGCGAGAGTCTGGGCCACGATGACTCAGGCCTGAGCCGTTAGCGAACATTAGCTTTCCCCCCCTGTCTTTAGCATCCACACAAAGGAAAGGCCCTCCACCGTAAACAGGGGGCCTCATCCGCAATCGCTGCACTGAAGGAGCGGCTAAAAAGACAAGCAGGCATTCCTTTGAAGAAAACCCAGTGCCTGTGATCTTCTAATGGAATTATTCACACACAGCTAAAAAAGAAATCGCCACAGCGCTACGTTGTAATTAAGGTGTCAGAGACTTTCTTAGATAACCTCGGAGCACGCCTGTAGCGGCGGCAGTGCTTTTTGGGTTTTTTTTGTTTTGGTTTGGGTTTTTTTTGTACTGTGTGCCGGGTTCATGAGCGCGAGCCTCAGCCTCATATCAAAAGAGGGCTTTTTGTTACGTAAGCCGCGCTTCTTTGAGCGCTGCGTTTGCTAGCCTTGAGCGGGATAAATTCGCTGAGCACTCCCTCCATTCTGCCCCATCTCTTTCACACTCTCATGCCCCAAATGTGACAAAGGAGTCTACATCTCCCCTAATGAGAGGCTTCAGAGGAAGGAGCGAAGAAGAATAGAAGAAACGGAGAGAGAGAGAGAGAGAGAGGAGTTGAAAAGGTAGCTCAGGGACCGCCGAGCTTAGCCGGAGGACGTTAGCTAGTGTGATTTCTATTCCTCTCGAACCTGTCGTTGATAAAATCTATTAAGTAAGCCTCGCAGGTTCCGAGCTGGCTCCATATGGCTGGCTTGCCTGTTACTGCCCACTTCACCCAGATGAAAGCTGCAGCAAATAATTACAGATGCGCATTCGCTTGCATGTGTGCGTAGGAGCGTGTATGTGCGTTCAGAAGACAGCGTCGTGCCCATCTCCGGCACGAGCCGAGCAGGCAGCCGGGTGGCGACCCTGCCTGGCTGATTAGTAAATTAACCCTAAATCATGGCTCCCTAATGACCCTGCTTTATTAGCGATAGCAGCGAGGTTTAGCCAGCATGCTGAGCTGGGCTTCAGAGTGCCAAAGAACCCTGCAGGGACAGGAGGCCTACAGAGAGCAGAATGGAGCTGGAGGTGGGAAAGAGTGTGTGTGTGTGTGTGTGTGTGTGTGTGTGTGTGTGTGTGTGTGGCAAAAAGGGGGGGAGGTGATGGAAGCATGAGAGAAAAAAGTGAGCGAGAGAGCTCACGCAGGGTGGACACAGCCGGCTGAGTTCCTCCAAGTTCGGCCACACTAGAACATGAGATTTGCAGCCTGGAATAGAAAGCAGATTTGTTCCAGTGCAGCGGCGGGGGGAACGGCTACGGGCCCGCGCTCAAGAAATGTATATGCGCACCTCGCGTGGAGCCGGGAGTCGGGCCTGGAACACGCTGGTCAAGATTGATGTGAATCAGAGGAGAGCTGGCGGGAAAAGAACAGCTGCAGAGAGAACACCACTCAAGACTGCATATCTACTGCCTAACTCTCTCTCTCTCTCTCTCTCTCTCTCTCTCTCTCTCTCTCCCCTCTCCCTCTATGTCTCTCTCCCCCTATCTCTCTCTCTTCTGTCCCGCTCTACTCTCCCACATGCATATACACTCTATTCTGGGCATGATGTCATCGAGGTAACATGCCTGTATGTAAACCAGCAGCTTTTTTTCGCCCCGACTTTAGCTACAGCGCCAATTAGGGGTGGCATATTGAGATGAAAGTGAATGTTGGCATGATGTACCGCAATATAGATTTTTTTATTCTGAATGCTCATGTGACAAACCCAAAAACAGCATCCTGGAACCTGACTCCTGGGTGAATTAAACATTTGAACAGCTTAAATAAGGCTTAACAACAGTAAAAACAGTAGCATTTGAAACATTTAGTATTAACAGTTTTAACCGATTGTTATTGCTCTAGTTATCATTATGTAAGCACTCTAGTTATTTATGTACATATGTTGATAGTGTGATGCATTGTGCAGTAAAGAGCATTCTTGTATTTACTAGAATACCCATAAGGCAATTAGGCAAATACACCATACGACCATTGAGATTCCCTGCAGTGCTCAGCTAGGCCTGACTGCTAGCTTAGCCATTGACCTATAGGCTGATGAATACAAGTGAGTTACTTTCTGTGTTACTTTTTAAAACAGCCTGTCCTTTACAGTCTGTACCAAAAGCCGGATCTCTTGAGTCTTTAGACTTCACCCCAGAGACTAATTACAGCAACACCATTGCAAGATACAAGTAGACACATGAATGACAGGCGTGTGTTGAATGTCTCATTTTTCTTTCTTTTTTCCGTTTGACCGGAATGCCCGTGTACAAAAAAAATAATAAGTATACAGTATAATGTTCGGCCCTGGACTGCCATGTTCAGCACATTTCTATGTGCAGACGTCTGGCAGAGTCAGATGAGACGGAAAGAGGAAAAGAAACGCATCAGCAGAAATCCAATGTAAAGATAAAGGCGACCGGACATACAGTATCTCCACCTCATCTGAGCGCGCTCGCGTGGAAGAGCTAATGGGAAGGCATTGAGGGGAGGGGGAGGGGGCTTCGATGACCAGTCGGCTGGTTTTTCTCTGCTTCGGCCTGTCCAGCGGACTGCGTCTGAGATAATGAGGCAGAGGAGCCCATGTGGCCCAGGCTTGGAGACATCATTACTGACTCTCCATACAGCGCAAGCTGTGCATAGTCTTGAAAACTCCCAGCAGACAAGCCAGAGGAGTTCAGCCAGCAGCGCTTGAAACAGGAACTTGGTTATGATTGCATGGCTTTTGTGCTCAGAATACACACATACTAGCGAAGTCTCGTGAAAGCCTGCTCTTGAGAAGCTATTTTTTGCGTCTTTGTAACATCATTAGACCAAAGGAAAGGCCCGGGCTTGGTGAAACCGTACCTCAAATTGGTGTTCTCCGCTTCCAAAACGGTCGTCGTGGCAGACAAGCAGTTTGCAGCTCAGCCCCCACCCCCCAAACAAAAGCCTACACTTGGCCAAGAGCCAGCAGGGAAATTGTATATTTGAACTCTAAAAAGGGTAAACATAATATTTACAGTACGGTGTTTGCAGGGATTTTTGCCGTCCCCCGAGTCGTGCTCAATCTCGCCACATGCATTTTAAGACGATACCAGGCCGTATGGCTTACATAAATGGCAGTCTTCAGGAAACAGCCAACTTCTGAAGCACGGACTGTTGGAAGAGTATTTCTTCTGGGCCTGGAAAGTATTGAAATGTCAGCGCCGCCGGCAGGGCTCGCTGACTGACGGGCAGGTGCTTAATTGTGTGTGAGTATCCACCAGAGGCTCAAGCTGCCGCGGCTTTACGGAGTAGAGGGAAGCATGGCCGGAATAGCAGATGAGTGTTTTTGTTTGGGGAGAAGTGCCTCGGAGGCAGGCCTCGCGTTTGGCGGCCATGATGCTATCCTTTGTGATCCTACAGAGATTTTGTCTGTTATTGGTATCGACTTGACAGGATTTGCTTCTGTCGCACCGCGCCACTTAATCCAGATCAGCCCTTAATTCTAATTAAACTGCTCGGGGACGCACTTCGCCGCCTTGGCAAGTCACCGCCCGGGCCACGTCTGCCTCCAGCTGCTCTGTCTCAAACCGCTTGACCTGGAAATCAAACGGAGGCTGATGTCGGCTGATAAAATATGAACTGGGACTGGAAGGATGCTTTGTTTGGTTCCAAGGGCAAGCTACAGCATTTAAAGGCCAAGTAGAGATAGACATTTTAATTATTTTACTATCCACATTGTACCGATAAGTAAATATTTCATGTTGTTATGAATAAAGAGGCAATGACTTCCATGAGGAGTAAAACATTAATGTTAACTGGGTAAATGCTAGCTTGAATGCTAGCTTGTTACCTGTAGCACAGCTCAATTGGAGGTTGCGATGCAAGACTCTCATGGTTAGATACAACAGAATGAGTCAGTCAGTAGCGCTACTATTGCTAACAATGAGTGAGTGATTAATTACCATTCATGATAAGTGATGACTGATACAGTCCATTCATTGTTAGGAACATTGGTTGGTAGCCCAAACTCTGTGTGCAGTTCAGATAAGTTGCTTGTGAGTTTCCTACTGCTCTGTATTACTGAATAGAGTGCTGGTGCGATTAAAAAGACCCTATTTCCTCTGCTTTCCTGAACTAATCACTCCTAAGCCAACAACCCAGGTTGCCAAGCTGAGCACGAATCCTGATTTAGCATTTTGATGCAGCTCGCTAAGAATATAAATACTTCAATGATGATTTTATATTGAATTAGATTAATTAAAAAGAATTAAGAAAGAACTAAAAAAGAACAATCAGAAGATTTTTTGTCTTATTTTAGCATATTCCGAACGAAGTTATTCTTGATATTTGCCCAGCTGATCTACTTGCAATACGTTCGGGTTATCATGAAATGTCCTGGCGCCTTATTTGAATACCTAATTATGTGAATGAATGCGGAGATGGTTTTGAAAAACCACGCCCGTTCGGGTTGTTGAGATGAGAATAAAGATAACTTTGAAGTAAAGTAAGTAATCATTTATCATAACTTGCCGTCAGGGGCCTGGCGGATCATCAGACGGAGAGAAATTGTTCTAGAGGAACACTGAAAAATGGTCTGTCTCAATCTGGCCTGGTCCTGAAGTGAGGGCTCACGTGCCACACAGAAGGCGCTGGTCATGTGACAGGTGGAGTGAAGCTGCACTTTGGCTACGCTGCGAGGCTGGTGGTGAGTGCTCTAAGATGTTTAATTAAAGAAGGTGTGTGACAGGAGGGAGACCTGCGTGAGGTCCAGAGAGGACGCAGCTAATCCTCTTCCCGCGCTGCGCTATCCTCATGCGGGCGTGATTGATGAACTGATTCCACTTTATGTCTTCATTCACATGGAGCGCGACTCACCCCACACAGGCATCGTGGTAGAGAGAGAGAGAGAGAGAGAGATAAAAGTAAGAGTTTGAAAAGGAGGGTTAGGAGAGAGAGAGAAAGAAACAACACGTAAAAGTTTTTATTTGATGTCTTGATTCCAATTCCATATCCTTTTTTTAAGGATAATTTTCTCCTCAGTTCATCCATGTCCAGTTCCACCTGCTCGCTAGGACACAATAGTAACAGTGCCGACCATCGCAACACTGGCACGGGGCAGCTCAACACGCTTGGAGGAGAACACTAATGCCAGTTCTGTTATGTCAGCTAACAGATTTTCTAGCCAGGATCCCACCATATAACTGGGGGAGAAAGAGGTCTATCTTACCCACTTGAAGAAAGAGAGAGGTCAAATAAACTCTCGGACTCCTGGCCATGAAAGGCTTTGGCCAGGGACCAAACTTACTATCTCCCAAATGCTTAGAAGATTTTATCGCTTTCATTTGCTTTTTTATTTGCTTTTAGTGTGTGGGCAGAAGGAACTAGCACGGGTCTCATAAGTCACTACAGACCACACACACACACACACACACACACACACACACACACACACACACACACACACACATATATATATATATAGATAGATAGATAGACAGACAGACAGACAGACAGATTGATAGATAGATAGATATCAAATAAAGCTCTGCACTGAAAGTAAGAGGCAGTTTAGAACAATGAATCATGTTTAATTATGATATTTTGGCACAGGCTTAGGGACAGCGTTTAAATGCACTATTCATCTCATAAAATTAAAGATAATTTCAAATTCAAATACTAAAAATCTGCCAATTCTGAATAATGGTATGCATACACGTGAATGTCCATACAAACACACGGCAGCAGACATCTGCATACGTACAAGCACACATCCCACAACATCAAGTACATCTTGACAAACATGTAAACAAACACCCACTTGTATCTGTTCACACTTTCATTCATTCTCAACCACTCAATCTGAAAGCTGCTGCAAGTTGAACAACTTGCTATCAATAGGTCAAATCAGTGCTAAAATACACTCTTACAGCAGTGCGGCATTTGTCTGGACCCAGCTTGTTTGGGCTTGCGTATTTTAAAAGGTAGCCCCCTGCTGGGAAATGGGTTACATTCGAAATAGTTCACACTGGCGTGCTACGAGACCTCCTGCATTATTAATTTGTTTACTGTGAGACGTGAAGAGAACAAGCTGATGTTGAGCTTCGCAGCTCTCAGCTCTCTAAGCTGAAAAGAAGTCATTGTTGCTAGCATGGACCTCACAATATCTTTTTTGATGAGGCAGTTCATCTACACAGACTCACCAATGCAGACGATTCTATCTAGTGATTCTACACTAATATCCTAAACAATATTTACATTTACGGCATTTATCAGACGCTTTTATCCAAAGCGACTTCCATTTCCTACCTACAGGGGGCAGTCTCTCCCTGGAGCAACTTGGGGTTAAGGGTCTTGCTCAGGGACCCAGTGGTGGTGCTAAAGGTAGGATTCGAACCTGTGACCTCTTGGTCCAGAGGCAAGTATCCTACCCACTGAGCCCCTCCACCCAATATAATCAGACTTTTACATGTTTTTTTAGTATTTTTCTCATTTCATCACGCTTAGTCATGTCAATGACTGTAGCTAGGACTCGCTCAGCCACTTAACACCACCACTGGGGCAGTTGGTGGTCTAGTGGTTAGGGAGTTGCCCCTACGATCAGAAGGCCATGCGTTCGAATCCCAGGACTGCTAGTGGTACCCACTCACTGCTCCTTGAGTACCTGGGTTAAATGCAGAGAAATAAGTTCACACTGTGTGCTGTGGTGGGGCCACTTTACCTTACCAGCTCACAAAAATCAACTACTTTTTTTTTTTTAATGAAAAAACAACTAATCCTGATTCTTTTTAACTAATTTCTCAATTGTTTGCGTTTATCCTGAAAGCCCCAGAGAGAAATGGCTTCAAACTGTTTGCACACCATCACAACCTAAAACCTGACGTTGCTGATATCCGCCAGCATCTGTTCCAATGGCCTTATTCTGTGCCTTATTTACATACCGAATTAAAAAACACAAATGCTCATTTGAATATTCAGATATAACCTCTCCTTCGCCCATGGTGCTCCCCCAGGGTTATTTTTATACCACATTTATACGAGGAATATGTAACGACAGGCTAGTGAACCTTTTTTGACCCATGATTTTCATCTTCGTCATTTTCAGTGTGAAGAAACTTCATAAGCAAGTCTGTTTGATGTGACTTAACAACTCAGGCACAGATTCAGGCGAGTGTGTGATGATTAAGGCGTGCAGTTAGCGACCTGATAATTGGTGGCTTATGAGCTTACACGTTACTTGCCATTAGCATTAGCCTCATAGTTCCAGTGCAAAAACAGCATACCCTAGTGCCAGAATCACTGTGCTTGGCTATAGCGGAGTTGTGGGGGGCATGCAGGCTGAAATAATGAGTGTGTGTGGAGCCCAAGGCCCGGGGCTGGTGGAGCAGGGGTGGCCCCGCTGTCCGCCCGTGTCACCAGAAGGCGATGGGGGAGCTATTTGCCCTCTAAAGCCGCAGAGCTAGAGCGAGCGAAGTAGCACCCTGTGGCTCTGGACAGGAGCCAACTCAGTGTCTAGAGTGGGGGCAGCCCGGTGGCCCTTACACTAGCACACACATACGTATATATAAATATATATACACACACTTTGTGCCTGCGGAGAGAGAGGAGAAGACTCAGGTGAAGGTCGATCGAACATCCGAGCTATAGGGGAAGAAGGGCCGGAGCCGCTGGGGGCAGATTTTCCGTCCAGATTTGGCCAGAGATTTCACTCTACAAATCTGTGTGTGTGTGTCTGAGAGAGATTGAGAGAGGAAGGACATTGTACCTTCACCTCTCTCTTCCTAATCTTCACATCTCTCTCTGAAATGCTAAAATCGCTCCTTCTGAAACTCCCTCGCTCATCATGGTACAGGCTAAGCAGCCATGTAGGCACTGGAGAAAGGAAGATAAGAGTCTTGGGGCTGTCTTCATACAGTTTAGTGATATAACACCAGCATAGTGGTAACTTGGTTAGACACGAGCCTGTTGTTTTTTATTCCAGTCTTGCTGTGGGGGAAGAAAATCAGGCACTGACGTGGGTGGGGTGGCATAACAGGGTACGTACCGTTTGAAATCGAACCCTTTTTCGGTGGCTTTGAACTTTACATATGGTTCTCCTGACTCCATGTAAAGGCCTGTCACTATGTGCACTATTTGTGGCACCACACATCACTATAAATAGGCCAGATCAAAGTAAGCAAACACTCTGTAAACACTGGGTGTGGCTACACAGTTTGCATGATAAGAAAACACTCTGTGCCTGATGTAGCAAGCCTGACAGATTCAGGTAAAGATCAGACAGGTTAGGATTGAGACTGGCACATCATGGACGATGTGATTCAAAAACAGATGCATATTCATCTGTGGGATTTGGGACAATCCTGCAAAAAGTAGATGGAGAGGTTGATTATACATCCCAGTCATGGCATCTCAAGGGTCACCAGTGTTGCATGGATTTCCACCTTTTAAAACCAAGCCTTTTCCTTTGACAATGACAGACACATAACTTTAAAAGCATGTATTTTGGTGGAAATAATTACTTCATCTATGAATATTGCAATCTCTTCATCACTGGACCTCCAGCTTGTTGAAGGCTGTTACACCCTGCACATCGCGAGTATGCAGTCAGTATGTAATCAGCAAGCAGTCAGCTGAAGTCTTTGCAAATCGAACAGCAAATTCAGGGACTGAATGACTTGATTTGATTGGTGGTGGTGGTGGTGGGGGGCTAGATCGG
>JBBPDC010000028.1:401966-415270 GCA_037974485.1 Hemigrammopetersius urotaenia
TCCAGGGAGAGACTGCCCCCTGTAGGTAGGGAATGGAAGTCGCTTTGGATAAAAGCGTCTGATAAATGTAAATGTACACCACAGTATAATGCTGTATTCACTCACACTAGTGCTGTCACTGCACTGTATGTTGTCCTGTAAATTATTCCACTGTGCCTTCTTTTGCTCTCTTTCTTGCCTGCACTTGTGTAGTTTTGTGATGTTTCTGTTGTTGTGTCGCTCCATGGTCCTGGAGGAACGCTGTTTCATTCCGCGAGTACTAGATAGACGGTTGAAATGATAATAAACACCTACCTGGCACCGAACCACACCCAGTTCTAGCCCTGCTCCATCTCAGATTTGCACCAGTTCAGCGCCTGCGGTGACGGTCAGGAAAACACCACACACATATATCTGCCAGCACCATGATCTTGTGCCTTGCACTGCACTATGCACTATAAAAATAATCAAACGGTCCCAGAGGAGTTAGGCACGCCAGAAAAAAGACTAGATTTGAACGTGCGCATCACTTCGACATGAATCAAATTCATCAACACAATTCATGTAAACCGAAGCGCAAAATGGTCTCGCCGTAATACATTTTGTGCGGAAATGACGTGCGCACGTCAGCCATGAGTCACTTCTTCCCGTCGCTTTTTGCAGTGTAATGCACTTTCAGCACAATGCATGAAACGACTGTGGCTTGGCCCGGCGGCAATGGCAGTGTTTTGATATACGACAGGGCCACATGCTTTATGGCTTTACTAAATCAACCAGGATGGCTCGAATATCACAGGTGATCAGTCTTCGCACACGGACAGCTGGGCTTCGATTGTCAGCTCGTACTGAGCAGCCCGTCTGCTGCTGGGAACCACTGGCCATTTTCAAGCCTTTGATTTTTGACTCAGATTTGCTGTTCACGTAAGCGGGCTGATCAAGAAAAGCTTCTACCTGTAAGAAAAATAGAATATATATATGAACACGTGCTAAGAGTGGCTTCTGGGGCCAAAGGAACACCACTGTAGACTTTCACTGACTGTGTATTTGAAACTGTGATCCAGAGAACGGCTCCTGTACCGATACATTTTAGACCCCAGGATACAAATCATATGAATGTACCCAACAGTATAGAAAACAAATCCACTATTTTTCTTACTAGTTAACTACTTCAGATGTAATATATTTATCCGTAGTGTTTATATCCACCTCTCTTACTGACCGCAGCATTGCGTGTATAAAGAATGCTGTATTTAGTGTTTTTTCCGGAGTGTTTATTTTGAATATTATATTTTGTGTCTCTGCGTCTGTGCAGTCGTAGCCATAAACGAATTCCTCCCAAGTTTTTCGATTGAGATTCAAAGGTCCTTTCTTAAAGTGCAGTTGTGTAATTTAAACAAGGTTTTAAATATGCACTACCCAGGGGTATGAGGGGGCAGGGGGGCATAACTGTGCACTTTCAGAATCTTTTAAATCGTATAAAAAAAAAAAAAAAAAGTCTGGACAGTGTGATATCACAAATAGCAACACATTTGCTTATATCCATCTGTTTGGTCTATACCAGTTTAGTCCCACCCTTTTTAATGTTAAAGTTATACTGGGTTCATCAGCCAGGAGTTTTTATTTGAGGCCCAATACAGGACAATTGAGGCATAATCCAATTGGAGTAGAGCTTATTTACATATACTTACATTAGTCTTAATGGCTCAGTAACAATTTAATTCTATGACTACAAAAATATTGACCCCGGGAGCAAATAATGTTGCAAATGGACTTTTTAATAAGACAGTTGCTCAGAAGTGTTATCTAATGAATTATATTTTTTTGGGTTTGTTTACATACATGTTTCATTTGCTGATGATGTCGATCAGCCGTAGGCATTTCCACATTGATGTGGATTCTGTTCTCAATGTGCTCAGGTGCAATACTTCAGTTGCAGCACGGAGCTTCTTTTATATAATATAAGGAAACACAGTAACACTGAAAGCCTCAGCTCTATATGCTGACCCATTTTACCGTGGCTAACATGGACGCAGGTCGACTTCTCAGCACTTTCGATGAGTTTAAAGGGACAAAAACGAAGACCGTCTCAGCTTTCCTGCAGTGTTTCAGAATCCATTTCAAAGCGACACATTAGTTCTAGATGGAATTAGTCCACTGAGGCAATCTTCTCTCCTTATTGTTGCTATTTAATTAAATGTATCTTGTATTCGTAATGTCACAAGAAACATCTTTGTATGACAACTGACATAAACGTACCTAAACGTAAAGGCTTTTGACCGCTGAGGCTTAATAGAGTCAGCCATTATAGCACTTTATATAGTTTTATAGAGGTTGTCATTAGAGATTTTACGCAGGTGTCACGAAGCCTCAAGACTACATTCCTTCAGTGAGCTCTCACTGAGAGAAGAGAAGTGAAGGAAGAGAATGAAAATCGGTATAAGAAGAAGGGAGTGCGAGAAAGAGTTGGTGAGATGCGAGAGATAGAAGGAGTTAAAAGGAAGAAAAAAATTCAGAGCATAGCTTTTGCTTGCATTAGCTCCCTCCTCCTTCTCCACCCCTCCCTTTCCCTCCTACTCTGTCTCTCTCTCTCTCTATCTCTCTCCCTCTCTGCCTCTCTTTCAATCTCTCTGTCTCTCACTCGCTCTCTCACACACACGCACATTTACACACTCTCGCATTCGCTACACACACACACACACACACACGCACATGTGCGGGCGCGCACACACACACACCCTCATCCATAATTGATGCTTGCTTTGGGCCGATGCTGCAGGGCTCAGGACTGAGGCAGCTGCTTAGTTTATGGAGGAAAAAGGGAGCAAGATGGTGGAGCAGGTATTTTTTTCCCTTTTATTTTGCTTACCAAGCGTATTCCTGTAGTTTTTTTTTTCTCTCCCCTCCACCCGCGTTTCCCTTTTGTGCTGTGGCTGCAGACTAAAGTGGTCGGCGAGCGCGTGGATGTGTGTGTGCGTTTGTGTATGAGGTGTGTGTGTGTGTGTGTGAGAGACAGAAAGTGTGCCTTAAAGAAAGGGAGCCCCCTTCAGCTACTCTTTTTTAGGTAGCTGGTTTGCTTTCTTCCAGACTGCACTCTCTCTCACTCTCTCTCTCTCTCTCTCTCTCTCTCTTTCTCTTTCTGTCTCCAGGTTCCGTTTCAGGTTCGTGTCGGTGGCTGAAATGACAAATTTAGCAGCCAGCTGCAGCGACAGTAATTTCAAGCAGCCAGGCTGTGCATTTAGGCAGCGCTAGGCGTTTTCGGCTTCAAACGCTCGGCTTTGGCAGAAACGCCGCCGTCCAGTGTAGCACTTTGAGGAGCCAGCGCGGTTGAACGGTTCCTTCTTGCGTTAACTCTTTACTACCGTGACTTGAAAAGCGTCTGCTTTTGCCTTTTAACCTTGCCTTCCTTTCTCTTTTACTGATGCATTTGCTTTGATATGCAAACAGCTTGGACCAACAAAGCAGTTTGTAGGTCTCTAACTACGCTTTTAAACAGTTCATAGGAATATATGTTATACTTCAGTGGGCTACGAACAAATCAAGACATTTCAATAGCGATGTGGCACAGCCAACAATAAGGACGGCATGCGCCTGCTTTTATATAGTGTTAGAAAACTCTGGCGCTCCAATTCCACATACTGATCCGTTTTACTATGACCAACATGGACAGAGTGCTCAGCGGGCCAAAGCCAGCCCCCTTCAACGAGATATTACTGTTGCCATTGGCAGTGGTAGCATTGTTTCTGTAAGCGCTTGAGCCCAACTAGATGAAGTGTTTCGTGTGATGTAACCAAGTCGTGTGGCGTGCCCCTTATGTCCAAAATAAAGCTTTTATAATGGGGTTTATATGCCTCCATTAAATGTGTCCTCCTAAGGAGCGGGATAGCAGCAGCTCTTCTTCGCGTGAGATTATAATTGTGTGTTGTCACTCGTGTTTTATAGCCCTGCGTCTGTTTTCCGAGTGTTTGCCTGAGAGCCGAGAGCCGCGCAGTTGATGGATCTACTGCACTGCCACGTAAAACATATTTCAGCCTCCAAATGTGGTTCTCATTAGGGAGGAGGCCGGAGCGTTTAGCTAAGCCTGACTGTCTGCCATCTCTTTTCTACTTTGCCTCCGCTGGCCAACAGCTATTTCACAAACGGCCTCCACTGAGCTCCCACAGACTGGAGGTAGCAGGCCGGCTGCAGCAGAAATCCCAGAAGCCTCAGCTAACCACGGCGTCTGCAGCTTCCACGCCCCCTCCCCACCAACAGCTCACACACTTCAGCCTCTACAGCAACTCACTTTCCTTTATTTATTGTCTCT
This sequence comes from Hemigrammopetersius urotaenia, assembly GCA_037974485.1. NCBI lineage: Eukaryota > Metazoa > Chordata > Actinopteri > Characiformes > Alestidae > Hemigrammopetersius > Hemigrammopetersius urotaenia. The sequence goes on from JBBPDC010000028.1 coordinate 406,249, forward strand.
TTTCTTCCTCTCTTCCTTTCTTTCTTTCTTTCTTTCTTTCTTTGCTCACTGAAAAGCAATGCCATGATTCATGCGCTTTTCACATGAATCGAATAAGTGATCATGTATACAGCAGGTACTGTGGTAAAGTAATATATTTTATTCAATTTTCTGTCCAGTTTAGTTAGCTAGATCTCCCCAATCACATCTCTCCACAAACACTGGGGGGGTGAAGGCAAACAAGTTCTTCCTCCGAGTCACATGAAGCACTAGAGCATCTATTCAATCTGACACTAACGCAACATTATTAGACTCAACATGCTTGGAGGAGAACCTTAACCGCCGATTCAGTTATGTCAGCTAACAGACTGAGAACGCATCACACTGAGAAATGGGAGAGAGTTCCTTTATTGCTTTCTTCCTTTCATGTATTTTTCTTTCGTCTGCTTTATTTTCTCTTTCTTGCCTTCTTGCTTCCATATTTTGTATTATTTCTTTTACTCTTTCTCTTCAGTTTCTTTCTGTCTTCCGTTCTTTCATTTTTATCCTTTCTGCCATCGTTCAATCTTGCATGTCCTTCTTTTTTTCTTTCTTTCTTTTCTAACTATTGTTTTTTTTTACATCTTTTCTTTTAATTTTTGTGGACTCATTCGGTCTGTAATGCCTTTGCTTTTGTTGCTTTGTTTGTTTGTTTCTTTCTTTCTGACTAACCTTTTGCCCTTTCTTTTGTCTTTCGTTCTCCCTTTCTTTCTCTCTTTCTTTCTCCCTTTCTTTTTGTCTTTCGTTCTCCCTTTCTTTCTCTCTTTCTTTCTCCCTTTCTTTTTGTCTTTCGTTCTCCCTTTCTTTCTCTCTTTCTTCCTCCCTTTCTTTTTTTCTTTCGGTTTTGTCTGAACTATCTTTAGTTATTCTTCTTATGTCTCTTTCATTCATTTGTGGACTCTGATTTAGTTTTCATGCCATTGTATGTCTTTCTTTATTTTTTTCTTTCTTTCTTTTTTCTTTCTGTCCTTCTTTATCTTTGCTATCTCTGTCTTTCTTTCTTTCTTTCTTTCTTTCTTTCTTTCTTTCTACCCCACACCCTCCCTTTCCTGTTGTTTTGGCACTTGTGCCTAAAAAGTTTAGCACTCCTAATCAACTGATAGCCTAATTATGGGCGTGAGGAATAATGCTCTCGATTCTGAGCAAAGGTGGCATGGAAAGTGCTGATGGTGTTAATAGCAAACAGTGTGATGCGTGTAACATCTGCTTCTGGAGCAGCGGGGAGGTTTTTTTTGGGTTTTTTTTAAACAAGGAGCCATTAAGGAGTAGCACCTCTCAGAGCTCCCCTCCCGTCATACAGGCTTCTGGAGAGAGCAGCTTCTTCTTTACCTTCCTTTTCAGGGACCAGGAGAGGACAGGAGGGGACAGGTGAGGAGGAGTGAAGAGAGGAAAAGAGGAGAATAGAGGACAAGGAAATGGAAAGTAGGAAGGAGAGGAGAGGAGAGGGCAGAGGGAAAGAAAGGAAAAGAGGTAATGGGTGAGAAGGACAGAATAGAGAAGAAGAGGAGAAAAATGTGGGGAGGCGAAGATAAGAGAGAAAAGTGTTATGCTTGGAAAATACACAGAGCTACTCGTGTGTACCCTTGGCGTCAAGCTGCGCAGTGTGTGGGATTTCGCATCCCTCCTCAAGCCTCCCACGGACACACACCTGTGTGTTAACCCAGCGAGGTCCATCGTTGTGTATTGCTTCTTCTTTCTTTGTTTCGTAAGTTTATGCCAGAGAATCAGTTACATCTCTTTTTAAGCACGTTCTGTAATGTTGCGAAAACAAGATTTTTTTATTGAAAATAATAACACGCCATCCACTGGGAAAGAAACAAATAAGACATGTTTCTTTCTTTTTTTCTGTTCATTTGCTGAGTTTAAAGGACTAAAGGGTTCATTTCAGCATTTTTTAAACATCACATGAACATATACCCTGGCACATGCATGCAAAAATATCAAGTGATGTGAATGTGTGTCTATGTTTGTGTGTGTGTGTGTGTGTGTGTGTGTGTGTGTGTGGTACTGGATCAAAATGTTCCTCTTCCAAGGTTGAGAAATGCAAATGGCCAGACAATGATGTCACAGCTTGTGGCCCCCCTGCAGATTGATTTTTTATGTGGCGTTTTACATTAAGTGTACTTTCGGCCCAAGTAATCCACTCTTGCTGGTACACAGAGCCGCAGGGACACAGGCCGACCCGGCAGACTGCATAAAATCTTCAGAGGGGAAGTATAAAACATGCACTTCTTTAAACTGCATACAGTATCAAGTGCAATATCTGCATAAAGCAATTTGGGTCGGTGCCGGTGTTGATTTGCATGCACTTTTTTAAACCGCTCGACTTCTCCACGCCTCCAGCAGGAGGACATCCAGCTCCAGCCCAGGGTGGGTTCTCGGCTTTGTTTGCGCTAATGTGGAGCTGTTGCCGCCTTCCTCGGCATGCAAAGAGGAAATTTGCAATGGATTTGCCGTCCACCTGGAGCGGGACGAGTGGGAGACGTCTCCATGGCTAAGTAGATAATCCAGGTGCTTCGGCGGCGGCCGAACGAGGTCTGATCGAATGAGAAGGCTCCGTCTGAAATAAAGGTCTTGTGTACAAAATGCGTCTGTCGGCAGGCGTGCTTGTTCATTTGTTATCGCCGCTACACGTCCCGGTGATGTAATTCAATTCTCCAGGACGTCCCTGGGAGCCAGAGTTTGTGGCTGTGAAACTTTTGCATTGGCTTGTAAGCAGGACTGATGCTCGGCGAGCCAGACTTGGACAACCTGGTTTTTATTGTGTCCTGGAGATCCAAATGGGCCAAATGGGCATGTCTAGCAAGCTGACGGATCAAGAACTCAAGCAAAAGCATCTTCTAGATCGCCTTTTGTCAACTTTCAGCCCACACATCCAACCACAAAAGGTTCCTCTGCCCCTGCCCTGATCACAACTATTTAGTGGGGCGCTTTTTAACAGCTCTACCCGTTGTTGCGTCACTTACTTTGTATTGTTACTTGCTCCGGTTGCGCCGCCTGACCACGGAACAGCTAAGCATCTCACCGTCAGTGAGACGATGTTCGCCTCGATGCTGGTTTCACTTGTTTGACTAGCATAATTGTTTGTACAAATAGCACAAGGTGTGGTTGCTTTTGTTACAGTGCCATAGTAGTTATGCATGAATATGAGGGAATGGTAAATACTCCACAAAAAGCGATATACAACTTATAGAGTTGTGTAATCAAAACTTTGACGGTTTTATTTTGACGTGTGTCAATAGTTGTGAGAAATGTAAAGATTTGTTAGACAGCATTAAACAGCAAATGATGTGTCTACATTTCTTCACTGTGCTCTTGAGTGTCCTGCACGGTGCTTAGTCCGTCCATCGGTTGGTTTGTCAGCTGTTGCGACGCAATTAACTGTGATTTAGGTATGTTTTAAATCTTTTAATATAAAACTCTTAGAGTTAAGATGGTGGCATATCAGCTGTAACATTGAATCGGCATTACCTTGCAGTGTTACATCAGGAGTTAGATGCTGCAAAACACAGCGGTATGATGCTACACCTTAGTCACTGTGTGATGCCACGTGTTGAAGGGCTAAAATGCAAATACACAAAGACAATACTCTATCAAAATCCACTTAACTATGTAATCAGAATCAGGGTCAGAAAACTTTATTGATCCCATAGGAAATAGCCTATGCAACGCCAGCACAGACACACAGAGACACAGAGACAGGAACAATATAAAAGTTAATGTCTCAGTAAAATTCAGATTAAAACTCTGAAAAAATACTATTAAATAAGAGATTAGTAACACAATCACGCAGCATATTCATCGCCTGAATATTATCTTTTTGTAGGCCTTTATCCATGATTTATAGAAGCATAAGTTGTTATTAAAACAGTGTTTTTGACACATGTAAAATTTAATGTGTTTAATATTGGAACAACACTTTGAGCAAATGACCTCCAAGGAATTGTCCCGCCGGCCACAAGGAGCCCATGGTCCAAAGATTGAAAACCACTGACCACTTCACCAAAAACTCATTTGAGGCAGATTTTATTCAATTATATCTTCCAGATGTTCTACCGTGTTACACCATCAGTGCTTGTAGTTACATTTACAGCTTAAATATTTGTTAATATATTCGTTTAAGCAGTTTGAGACTTGTGTATCTGGCATTCTCCTCATGTTCTGCAGAACATCGCTTGGTCTCAGTGGTTTCCAACCCTGGTCTAGTCTAGACTGGTCTAGTTCCAGCTGCTATCTGCTAAACCTGCTCGGGCTAATTCATGCCTTCAGAAGTCTTTGAATGGCTGGATCAGATGAATCAGTGAAAATAAGTGGAAAACAGATTGTGTCTCCACTCGAAGTAGATCTTAGAAGAAGATTGGTGACCACTGCTGGGATTTTGTCCAAATGCGCCCTGTGTGCTGGGTTCCATTCAGTTGAACGGAATTTTTGCTAAATTGAACACGTTTGTGGGCGGAGCATGAGTAAATTATTTCATCCAATAATAAACCTACAGGTTTAAACCCTTTACCCTGGTTATAGTCAATAAATGTTTGATGTTCCACTTTAACCTTCTTTAGTTTTGCTCAGATAACATTTCTAACCAACTGTAGGACTCAGTATTTCCAGAAATCACCCAGATTTTTTCCACAAATGCAGCTCCAAAACTTTTCTTAACCCACTCAAATGTTTATTATGGTACCACAGACTTGTGGATGTGGTTATAGCCACTGTATGACTATCGTGAGCTATAAAAATGAGCAATTAAGAAGGTAAAGTCAGCAAACAAGCCATTTTACCTGAAGTTAAATGCAGATGAAGAAAGAAATAAGGTACAAAGCAGAGTGTATTTAGTACTAAGCATGTTTAGACCATTTCTGTAGAGTTTTTGCTTTTATTTTGACTTCATATTATATATATATTCTTGTTTATATATTACTTTTCTTATATAAGCAATTTCCTCTTGGATTTATAAATGACTAAATTCTGATTCTGAGTTGAGATGTCCATGTCTCACATTCTTCTGCTGTAGGATTGGATGAGCTAATGTTGCTAATGTTGCTAATGTTGCTAAAGAGAAACACTAATGTACAACATGCATGTTTCAGTTTGATATTCATTCCAAATGATTGTTTTTGTATTTGTTTAAGAGATCATGTGAAAGATTGAGTGTAGTGTTTTAGGTCATTTAATCAAGCTAGCTTTGGCATTGTGGGTGTTTTATGGCGATTTGCAACCAAGCTAACTGTACAGTCCGGCTTGATGGAAGCTGCAAGCTCAGCATTGCGTAGCAACTCAGGCATTTTTCCCATGTTCTGCAAAGATTGTCCAACCTCACAGTGGTAGGTATGAAGGGACGCATTTTTGGAGTCTGTGTTGACTGTGTTGGCACATTTTTCTCTGACCACACCCTGTTCCCACGCAGTGAAGTGGTTTCTGCAGGATGAGCTCTGATCTCTCTCTCTCTTTCTGTTTTTTATCATACAGGGTAATCAAGACGCCCCAGCACCCCCAGAGCCCATGGCCCAGCCTTACCCCTCCGCCCAGTTTGCCCCCCCTCAGAATGGCATCCCCGCCGAGTACCCGGCCTCGCACCCCCACCCGGCTCCAGAATACCCGGGCCAGACGGCCGTGCCCGACCACACGCTGAACATGTACACCCCAGCGCAGACACACAGCGAGCCCAGCGCAGACACCAGCGTACAGACCGTCTCCGGCACAGCCACAGTAAGCACACACACACACACACTGAACACAGCACACAGCACTCACCACACCTGAGTGACTCTCTCTGCAGTTCTCTCACCCTGTCCCTCTGTTTCTCTCTCTCTGTCTCTCTGTCTGTCTCTCTCTCTCTCTCTCTCTCTCTCTCTCTCTGTCTCTGTCTCTGTCTCTGTCTCTCTCTCTCTCTCTCTCTCTGTCTCAGTCTCTGTCTCTCTCTCTCTGTCTCTGTCTCTGTCTCTCTCTCTCTCTGTCTCAGTCTCTCTCTCAGTTTCTCATTTCTTTCTCTCTGCGTACTTCTGTATCTCTCTTTCTCTCTCTTTCTCTCTGTGTACATCTTTATATCTCTCTCTAGCTCTATCTCTATCTCTCTCTCCCTTCCCTTAGCCTCTCATTTCTTTCTATGTCTGTAACTCTCTCTCTCTTTCGCCTTCTCTCTCTCTGTCTCTCTGTCTCTGTCTCTCTCTCTCTCTCTCTCTCTCTGTCGCTGTCTCTCTGTCTCTCTCTCTATTCCCCTCTCTCTCCCTTCCCTTAGCCTCTCATTTCTTTCTATGTCTGTCTCTTTCTCTCTCTCTCTCTCTTTTTCTCTCTCTCTCTCTCTTTCTCTCTCTCTCTCTCTCTCTCTCTTTCCCTCAGTTTTTCTTTTCTTTGTCTGTGTACGTCTATTTCTTTCCCTCTTTCTCTCTCTGTCTCTCTCCTTTATACACACACCCTCTTGTGTGTGTTTCTGTCTCTCTGTCTCTGTCTGTCTGTCTGTCTCTCTGTCGCTCTCTCACTCTCTCTCTCTCTCTCTCTCTCTCTCTATTTCTCTCTCTCTCAAGAGCAGTAGAGCTCAGTCTCTCTCTCAGATCTTCTCTCTTTAGTGCGTCACTGGCCCACACTGTCTGAATCTTTCATATGTTTTAGGGCATCGCCTTTAATAATTGAATGTCTTGGTGTTCTTTCACTAACCGAAGTACAAAGCCGTGCACAGATTTTGGGGGGAGTGGAGCTCTTCAATATTTTTGGATCCATTTTCAAAGAATATCACCAGTGCTATTTAACGTAGGCACCGTCTTTTCCTAGCTCGGGGAAAATGCATGTGTTCTAGTTTGTCTTTTTTTTGGAAACACATAACCTATCCTGACCCATCCCTAAAAAAAGCAACTTCTTCAAGGATATTTTAGGAAAGACATGGTTATGGAAGCAACATCATGTCTATAGAGGATCAACTGCATGATACAGAACTCAGCGCCAAAAAAGTGATCCACAGTGATGAACATTTTTCAGTGCTATGTTGGTTATTAAAGAATATTCCTAACAAACTCCTGTGTTTTATGAGGAGAGAAATGTGGATTTTCTCTCAGTGCAGCAGGGGTTAGTCGTGACTGCATACTTCACCTTTGCGTTTCTTTCTGGTGGCAAGCAGAAAGGGAGCAAAACCACATCTGGAAAAGTCATTACCCAGCCCCCTCTCCTCTTTTCTCTCCCCCCCCCCCCCCCCTCCTTTTCCCTGTCTCTACTTTCCCCTTCGCTCCAAGTCTGTACGGCTAGAAGGCTAAACTGCACCACCATCCAAAGCTATGACCTCATCTGGCGAGAGTTGGTTTCAAGAGCGATGTCTTTTCTCACTAGTGGTCTTTCAATCTGCCACCGAAATCTCTCCACGCGTTCCTCCGTCGTTTACGACTCTCTCTCTCTGGCCAGGCACGAACCTCCTGTGGTCTGCAGTCTCGGAGGTGATGCTTTAGGACCTAGTATAAGGGTGGACATGCTTGTTGTGGTCGAATGAGATATGGACGTACCAATTTACTGCAGATCCAGCTAAAACGTTGCCCCCCCCCTCCCCCGGATGTCTAAAGTGGTTATAGTAAAACTGATCAGTATGCACCTCCAGCATTCACTCAATATTGATTTGTTTCATCAGAGTAACAAAAGACCCCAGGATTGACCGTTTGCAAAATTCGTCATAAGCCCTGGTTATTGTCGCCACGTCCGTGAAAAAAAAATGCTCCTTAGCAATTTCGAAGCGCACAGACAAGAAGAAACATTTTTTATTCAGTATAAACTGAGTTTAAAAGAGGTTCAGTGCACACATGCATATTTAAGAGCTGATAAATTATGAATGTCAGCCAACTCAGAGTCAACCTGAATCAGAAATGCATTTTTCTTCCTTAATGTCACAGATTTCGCAGTGAAACAGGACATTTGGAAGGAAAATAATTGTGGAAAATCATGGAAGGACCAGAAGGTCTGCAGGAACCCGTTGGATGTTACTGGCTTCTGTTTTTCTGAAAAGCCCAAAGCATAAAAAAGAAAAATTTAAGAAATATATTTTTATTGAAGGATTTGTGTCTTTGAATCAGCATCCCATTGTTGTCAAAAGCAGTTTCAAATTATTTAGATTTAAGGTATTTTTCTCTAAAACACAACCCTGGGACGAAGTCAAACACTGGTGAACAGACTTTACATTCGGGTTCCTTTTGCTTTTCTTACACTTTTATGGCAGAGGCAGAAGAAGAGAGAGCGCCAGGTTTTCATTCAGATAAATCCTTGTAAGTGCGACTTGATAAATGTGCATGACGGAGGGTGCGGGTCTTTATGTGCATGTTACCCTTTATCAGCTGAGACAGCATGGGGAAAAAATCCCAAACATCTCAAATACTACTGAAATAACAGATTGGTGAAGATTTTACAACTGCTGCAAAAACTAAAAGTGAAAGTGAAAGAGAAGAGAGTAAAAGAGAGTAAGTCCAGGGAAGAAAGTGAAAAAGCAAAGGTCACAGAAAAACAAATGTGTTTCCTTAATGATGAAGAATGGACTGATCTTAATGTCTGTAAACACTGTTTAATCATTATCCTCTCAATACTAAAGTCGTAGGTTTTCATCTATAATACAGATGAGCTAATGTTAAAGCCAACACTGAAACTCAGAGTAATGTTTAAGACTAAATACGACCCGTCGTCTTTTATTTTCTTTAACAAACTTAATTGAGTCCAACATTTTTGCAGGATGTTTTTTTTTTAACCCTGAGGAATCGCAGTAAGTTGATTTTTAACAAACATAGTAAGCCAGATGCAGTTTAGCTTACCATGGTGTGTGGCTGGATGATATGGGGGAAAATGTAATATCACAATAATTTAATGGATTTATCTTTTTTCTTAAAAATGCTTGGTGGAGGAAGAAACATTTAGAGTCTACTGTGATTGGTTGAGAGGTGTTAATAATTTCGCCAAATGTCCATTATTGTCGCGAGCCGGGCCGTAAGACCCGGACTCGGAACTACCTGGAAGGTCGCACGACATAGCAGGCAGGCAGAGATTC
>JBBPDC010000028.1:474357-488345 GCA_037974485.1 Hemigrammopetersius urotaenia
ACTTCAATCACGTCTTCTCTGTCGTACCGTGTATTCTCCGAAAGACATCATGTACCAAACCGTGACCCATGTACCGTTACAGCCCTAGTCCCCACACACTTCTCCCCAGGCGCTGCGTTCCTCATCGCCCACTGCTTCATTTGGTGAAAAGGTTAAATACAGAGAATTCTGCGTTGTTCACTGTGTGCTGTGCCGTTCACATATGACAAATGGTCACTTCATTTTAAAGAGACACAAAAATAGGAACAATAATATAAAGTCTATATAAAAATATAAAGTCTAAATACATCCAATCAAAACTCAGCAGAATATACTCAGTATGAAATATATGCAGGGGTATCTTGACGAGTGTCCCAGCTTATTTTTCAAGATCCAAGCCATATTTTGGGCCAATTTTTTGTTTTCAGTTGAGAGCTAAAATTTGGGTTACGAGCTTTTGTGCTTGCAGTTATTGTGCAAAAGTTTGTTTATCCATGTGTCTAAAGAAAGTGAGTGTAAACTCAGCCAATTAGAATATTTTCTAAACAGTGAACATCTATCCATGAGAACATGGAGGAGCTGCTGCCGGTGCGGTTGAGGAGAAGCAGCTCGCAGGAGATCCGTAACGGAGGTGATGATCTGGAGAAGACTCGTGCTGTTTACGCCGATTTGCTGCAGCAGAACCAGGCGCTTCGGCGAACGAGGCATCGGGCCGCCGGTTAAAGCCAGTCGGGGTTTGAGAATTTTAAACAGAAGACCAGCAAATGTTGAACATTATACTTAATAAAACCGGTTTATTGCACAACATTCTATTGTATTGTGTTTTTATACAATATTCGATATTTATAAGCACATTTTTCTTATTTAAAAAGGCATTTCAATTAACTTCAATTGGGAAAACTGATTTGACATACGAGTAATTTAAGTTACGAGCTCCGTCACGGAATGAATTAAACTCGTAAGTCAAGGTACCACTGTACACATGCTGGGTATAGATACTATAGTGGGTAAAACACGTGCCTGTGAAATGGATGACCTCAGAGTTGCAGGTTCAAATCCCCCCACTTGAGTCCTTGAGCGAGACACTTAGCCATCAGTGTCTCCAGGGGGACTGTACCTGTAACTAATGACTGCAGGTCACTCTGGATAAGGGCATCTGCCAAATGCCCCTTTAAGGAAATTACTTGTGACACAGATAATGGTTAGGAGTATATTTTGCACACAGTAGCATACGTAGCATAAGTATTTAAGTCACATTTTAAGAAATTAACTTTGTTACAGCCTGTCATTTAACATACAACATAACAGCATTTTTAAAATTACCATCTTCTGACCCGTTAATGTTTCGCCATGTTTTGACATCACAACACTGCAACTCAGGTATCAACAAAAAAATATCTAGTTCATCACTAGTCACTGCGACTCTATTTGGCCATCCATGTGCTCGGAACTCATAATTACAATATTTCCTCACTTGAAGGCAGAGATGCTCACAAGTCATTTTTACCGAGTCCAAGTCAAGTCTCAGGTCTTTGAGTGGCAATGTTTACAAACGGCGACTCTAAATGTGGGATGTTTGAGCTGTAAATGTTGAGCTCTAAATGTTTAGAAGATATGCTAATTGGCCACACCCCACGATCACAATTGGCTGTTACTTAGCAGGGGGCGGGGCTGTGTGCTGCGATCTGCCCTCACCGACATGGAGGATTTGCCTTAAATGATCTTAAATCTAAATGTTAAATATGAAGAACATATCTCTCAATCTAAATGTGAGACTCCACAGTTAGACGGGGCTCAATTGACCTTTTCCAACGACCCGCTTGTAGCTGAAAGCCGTTAACCTCGGACAAAAGTAAGGTGGCTGGAAAGAGTGCGAGATATAAATAAATAATTCCATAAAATTCCATCGTTTTGACTCACGAGTCACAGCACCTGAGTCCAAGTCAAGTCTCAAGTCGTTGAGGGCGAGTCTAAAGTCAAGTCTCAAGTCTTTGTTTGAGCGACTTAAGTGCGACTCGAGTTCCCATCTCTGACTTGAGGGCAATGTCAGTTTGCTGTACTAGCTGAGAGTTGGAAAGAGACCTGGTAATGACCATGACTGCTTTAACGCTTGAGGGAAAAGATTACGAGGGCAGGAGAAGAAAACGCCTCAACATTGTTTCGTGTCTCTGAGTGCTAATTCACCATAGCACAACTCAGAAATGAGCTTTCATCAGTTACCAATTGAGTCCGAGGTGCAGAACAAGTGGCTCGTTAAGATCCAGAGAGAAAACTTCAGTCCCACTTAAAATACTCGCCACAATAGCAGACACTCAACCCAGCATCGTCGCGCAGAAGGGTTTCAAACTACAGCATCTTATACAACAAGTGAATAACAGCCCTACTATTCATCCACCCGTCCTTTCATCCATCCATTCATCTAACAGTTCTAGCTATATATCTGTCCATCTATCTACCTATCCACTTATTCTTTCCAGCCATCTACCTATAATCATCTGTCCTTTGGTCTATCCATCCGTCAGATATCATTGAGCCATTTATCCATTTTTTACATATTCTTCTATCCATCCAACAGCTACATTTCCATCTATCTATCTAACTATCTATCTACCTATCTATCTATTAATCTTTCCAGCTATATATGATCTACCATTCATCTATCCACCCATTAGTTATCAATAGGACCATTTAAATATCAATAGATCTATCTTCGTTTATTAGTGCTGCCTAATGTATCACCTGACAATCCTCGTCGCAGTCTCTAATTGGCTGTGCTGTATTGCAACTTATTCAAAAGGCAGAACGTGTTGGTTTTGTGACATCACAACAAGTACGATTTGAAAACGAGCTGTTTTTGCAGCTTACTTTTCATATATGGATGGGAGAGCAAACGCACATTTTGAAACGTCAAAAATATCTATCAATATCTGTGGATCTATCTATCTAACAATCTCCCCCATCTATCTATGCATCCATCAGCTGTAATCTATCTATCCATATTCCCAGAGATTTAGCTATATCTTCTATGTATCTAAATGTATATCCAGCTTTCCAGCTATTTAGCGTTATGACATCTATCTTTTCTCCTTCTATCCACCTATCAGCTATCAATCAGTCAATTTATATATGCCTCTATCTAACAAACTATCTATCCATCTCTATCTATCAGCTATCAACCATCTATCCATCGAGCTATATATTATCTACCCATATCCTGCTATCTATAGGTCAGTGTCAATGTCTCTCCGTCTCTATCTATCCATCTCTATCTATATATCCATCTATACATCTACCCCCTGTCCACATTTATTAAAACAGTCTTTGGCTGCTTATTTAAGACTAACTCAAGGTTCCTCGAACTAAACTTCTGGCAGGTAAATGTATTGATTTTCACTACCGAAATCAGAAAAATCATAAAGACTGAAGGTTGTATCGATATTAAAACATTAATCTTGGTGTTAGTCGGTACGGAATGCAAAAGTAAATGTTTGTAATCGCTTCCTCTGGAATAGTCAAGCACACTTAAAGCATTTTATTATTATTCTGACAGAAACAGGTGAAGTCTCACAGGAAGGTGTGTGATTTCTGCAGGCTGCGGTTTTGACCCCTCTCCGCTTAAACCGAAACCGAATAAATGAAAGTGAATAATTTCAGCTTAGTCTGTTATATCCTGAATAAAATCTGAAGTCCAGCTTTACTGGAGATTCAAACGTGTGGTCAGAGAGAGGAACCCGAGGGTCTTCTCCAGAGCAGGACTACCAGGATTGGTTAGAGGTAACATTTATCAAGGTAACAAACAAAAAACACAAACAAAAACACAAACACGGCTCACAGTCCCCACCGAGCACCGAGTCCCCACCGTTGTTTTTTAAATAACGAAGTATTATTTTTTTTTAAAAACAAGACTTTATCTGGGTTCAACCTCCCAAAAACAGTCAACAACCTCCTTTCTACTCTTTTCCAGTAAAACAAACTTGAAGCTGCAACAACAGGTTTTGAAAGCTCAGAAACACTCTCACCTGGGAGAAACTTTCCTCGGAGCGAAGAGTTTAAGTCCTCAATGAGTGAAAAAGCTGTTTTCCTGTCTTTTTGGGGTGTTCTTCTGTCCAGAAAGTGCCTGTGAAGATGCAGGAGCAGCTCCAGCGACACCCTCCGAGAGAAGAGCCTAACAAACACTGGCTGACGTCACCAAACAGCCCCTACCGTAAACCGTCGACTAGCCAAACTCCCATTTAATTTTTGAAGGGCCCGTATATTACATTACTTGCGTATTTTATTTATTTTTATGCTTTTTATTGCCTATTCAATATATTACTGTATTTAATATTTGCCAGTGTTGTGTAGGGGTGTTTACTGTATGTCCTTGTACACTTTAGAATTTTTCTGCTTGACTCAAGTGAGTCTTTGTTAGGGGTTCATTCATTGGTCCATATTGCAAGTCACTCATTATGTCAGGTAGCTGCTATTGAGGATTTTGTGATATTAATTACTTGAATGCTTTACCATGTTAGTGCTCCTTTCTTTGATCCGCATCACATCGACAGAGGTCTCTAGGAACTCTGAACCCTCCAATACAAATCAATGTTATGAGCGGTTGATGTACAATATTCAAAATGGCTGGAAAAATGGGTTTCTAAATAGTTTGTTATTGAGCTTGAGCCAATGATACCAACTGATATTATTTTAAAAAGTCAAAATTTGATATAATGTACAGTCATAGATATTTAATATTACATTGTATATATTATTTTTATGTTGAATTTACCGTGTATTGTGTTTAATATTCCCCAAAAGCCTAGTTTCTACACCTTTACTATTATTATTATTATTAGTGTTAAAGTGCCTCTCTGGTCGCAAATATTCGAATAAATGCAAAAAAGAAAGCAGTAAAAAAAAAAAAAAAAAAAAGTATCAAGACTTGACTGTAGTAGTCGATACTGTGTGAGCTGGTGAGGAGAACACAGGTTCGGTTCCAGGTTCCTCCAGCCGTGGTTTGGATGGTGAAACTCCATCAGCAGCTCCTGGTTTAATTTAATGAAGGACTGATGGAGTCGAACCAGGTTTCTGATGAAACTACAGTAAAACTGAACTTCCACAAGATCTCACTGATATACTGTACATAACATTATACAGTAAATAGTGATGTTTTCTGTATTAATTCCTTAATGCATTTAGTATATTTAGTAATATACTATTATGGAATAAAAGCACTGGTCCCTAAGACTCTATCTATGGGACAAATACCTCAATACCTATTAAAACTGGCTCATTTGTATATAAAACAAATTAGTCTTTACTAACTTATTTGTATAAAAACACTTAAACCTCAGCATTTGTATGGACAGCAAAGAAAGAATTTCATTGCACAGAGCAATTTCTTCTGTACATACGACAATAAACATTCTGAATCTTGAATCTATGTGTATCTAAACATCTAAAAGTCAGTATTCTGAGTGAAGGTGAATAAGAGACATTGAATAGCATTCACATGAATTAAAGGAATTTCTTTAACAGCTTTATTTCTTGTCTAAAAGTCATCTTAAAATAACGTGTTATATCCGTGTGCGACTGCATGGACGGGTGAAGTAAAGGATGTAAACGAATGGAAGGACTGACTGAGGTGGAGGAGATCAGAGTCCTGCTGTGAAAACTGTCGTAAACACAACAACGTGGGAAATTCGGCTCCGCTCAGTCCAAAAGTGTGTGGGTTTCAAAGCAAAAGGTGAAAAAGCAATTGAAAACCTCCACATTTCCTCTTTTTCCACTAAACCCCACTGGACAGTAGGGGGCGATATTGCACAAGCCTTACTGTCCAATAGAGCCGATGTTCAAGACCGGTTTCCCAAACCCAGACTAGACCCACACTATTTAATTCCATCATGTACTAAAGAAAAAATATCACTTTCTTTTCAACACCACGCGTCTGCTTATTTCCGGCCACCCAGCTTTAGAAACACCTAGGAATGAGAGTAGATATTACACAGACGCACACGACAAGAAACGATTCAGTGGTTTGAAAGGAACGATGCAGTTGTGGCTTCACAAAGAGTGACTTCACAAAAACTAAACACACCGTGTGATCAAAACTCGCACGATGATCAGAGCGACTATTCCAGCTGGCTCAGAACATGAGTGGCGTTCTTCCCTTTTAAACAAAAACAAAAAAAACGGGACTTTGGATTTGATGGAAACATACTGGCCAGGTGCAGAATCTGACACAAAGCAGAACCTCTCAACTGGAAATTCCCAAGGGGTGGGGGGGGCTACACAGATCCATAGTAATGTGCCTTTTCCGGATCCTGAACTTTGGACACTGTTCACGCTTCTCAGCACCAGCAAACCTCACTTAGTTCTCAAAAATGCCTCCAATATTCTCAGCAACCAGCAGAAACGTTGCTCCTGCAAAGTTAAATATGATGCAAGAGCATTTTCTTCCTTTTTTTTTTTTTTTTTTTTAAATGTGTGCAAATCCCTGATTCACCACCACAACCACTAACGATCTCTAACCTATCGATTACATTCATCTTGTTTACATACACTGCATTGGCATGGATATGACGGACTGCGAATACGAGACAAGTCTGCAGGCGCACGACCGAGTTCGAGGCATTTTCCTCTCCTACGGACACGTCTCCCCTCTACATCACTACATTCAGTGCATTTGCTGCACACGCCCTCTTAAAAATCACTTAAAACAATCGAAAAATTAAATAAAAGTTAAAATCAGGGAGTGCTGCTTCGTGTCATGCAAGGCTGCTGGACACGTGCGACTCCATACTAAGAAACACATCTGGAAGTACTGCTACCTTCTTTAGTCCCCTTATTAACAATAGGCACACAATCTATTTATATTAAAAAATATGGGCAAATAATACAATGTTTTCTCTACGCAGCCGCGGAATTACAGGCATGAAGTGGACTGAAGGTTCCTTGGGAGGGTGGTCTACTAAAGACGATGCATATATTAATCAGGGTATATATTATGTACAGATATAATACACAGTTTGGAGGCTGCAGGCCATCTAGTCGAGGTTTTCTGTGTAAAATCTCCAGCGCTGGGTTTAAGGTGTCGGGCTGGTAAGACTGAAAGAAATCGCTCTCCTTCGCCTGGTGGAAAGAAAACAAAGAGGAAGAGGAGAGTGTTGACCTTTTAGAAGGTGTACTTTGCACATATTCTTTTAATGCAGAGGTGAATGAACGTGGCTTGACCTGCAGAGCTTGAAATGTACAGCCTTCACATGGTTCTGCTGTACTCAATGCCACTTTTGGACGAGATGCCTGACCAAGGCAGAAAGCTGCGCAAGAGACTCTGTGCTTGGCGGTAGATCCTCTGTGGAATGGAGCACGGGCTTAGGCTGGCCAGCGCTGACCCTATATGGTGAATATAATCAGTGAGGAAGGAGTTAAGGAGAACAGCAGGCTGCAGCAGTTCACATTTCATTGATATCATTAGTCAGAATTAGAAAACCTGACTGATCTCGGAGGAAACTACCTACATTGTGACCACACAGACAACAATATGAAAAAATAAAGTACAAATACTCTGTACAAAATACACTATTCTATATACACAAAATACTGAGGTATGAATGCTGTAAATAAACAACGAACTGCTAAGTAATTTACAAATAGTGGTTTGGAGATGTTCTCTATATGGAGGCAATTTTTGAACATAATAGAGATCAGTAGCAGATCAGCAATATTGACATAAGCACACCATAAGATTACTGCACATAATAATAAAATATTGCACATAATGATAATGATTCAACACCCAACAACGACAAAGAGAGAAAACTGAACTGCTCTGTTCTACACATAAATTAATTAATCAATCAATGATCAATGTATCAGCTAATCAAGCCAGTATTCCTTCCAATATGCATCCCGGAGTTAAAAACGCCTGTTTAACACTATAGCTCCAGTTTATCCCTCTGATGTACTGCAATCTCTCACAATGAATGCACATGTCAAATATAATACATGCAACTACAAGCATATTTTCAGTACTGACATTATTTTCGGTCAATAGGTTTTGTTTCTACAGCGCTCTTATTACACACCACAGATTTGGCTCAGGAAAAACAAGCATGATCGAATAGAACAGTATAAATGAACTACAAACGACGAGAAAACAGACAAGGTGTCTAATTTCAATTACTGGCAGAGGTTTTACTGGAAAGTGGTAAATAAGAAGTGCTCTGAAGACACAGCGTTAAAAGGTTACAACCTTAAAAAGCATTATAAAAGGCCTTTATATAAGGTGTTTGCTTATCTACACATTAATGCGGGTTTATAACACCTCTGGCTCTGTGACTGAACCTCCAGGCTAGAACAAACATGCTTAAACACACAGAAAAAGGATATAAGATCGTCCAAGGAGGATGTCCGCCGTTGATGTAGAGGACATATGTGAAACCATCTTTCAGCACTCCCCGGATGGAGTAATAATAGGGCAAATAGTGATGCTGCTTAAAGTCTCTGTTCTCATAAAAGTGAATGGCGGTGAGGTTGGTGGTGAGTACATGGAGATAAATGGCCTTGCAGTGGTCCTGGGCTGTGGTGGAGATGTGGTCCTTTAGACTGTCCAGCAACAGAGAACCTGGAGAACGGACAGAAATTAAATCGCCATCGAATTTATACCATTTCCCACTAATCCTGGATGTAGCTGATCAACCAAGGCATTTGTTCAAATTTTGCTTCCTTGTAACCAAAACATGAAGTCGATAGTCACCCAAACTGTCTCTCAACCCACTCCATTTCTTCATTAAAGTGACCCAGGCTTGTCAATAGCATTTAGGACACAGTTTTGACATACTGCGAGTTATTAAAACAAATATTTCACGACTAGCGACACAGCAGTTATACAGAAGACTAGTTTTACATTAAGAGTAAAGGATATTTTTGATTCTCACAAAACAGATTCTATCTTACCATTCTTACCCGTGGGTGGGTTTTGAACTACGTGTCAAACGTGTCTGTCCACAGGATTTGACTAAATATGAAGTTTTGTTTATTTTCATAGTGCTGAACCTCATGAAAAAAAGATTAGTGGAAGCATTGACG
The DNA here is from genome assembly GCA_037974485.1 of Hemigrammopetersius urotaenia. Lineage (NCBI taxonomy): Eukaryota > Metazoa > Chordata > Actinopteri > Characiformes > Alestidae > Hemigrammopetersius > Hemigrammopetersius urotaenia. Next base: position 483,403 of record JBBPDC010000028.1, read on the forward strand.
CCTTGTGTTCATTAGCAACACTAAACTTGCAACTCCAGTTCTAAACTAAAGCACAAAATGAAAATATGGATCACATGTCTCGGCTGACTGAGTACATATCAATGTCACACGAAGTACTTGTTTGTTTCTTACCTATTCCATGTTTTCGAAACTCCTTCACCACTCCCAAGCTCAAGATGTATGCGACCTGAGTGTCAACAGGAAAGCTGGAGGCCAGAATGTCCCCATCCTACAAGCGAATAACACGTCAGTACAACAGTCAGCATCCTTTCGTTCTCATAAAGAATGATTCTTATTACTATACACTGACAAAAATATGCAACACAGAAACTGAGATATAGGCAACACTGAGGGAAATCACTGATCTATATTGGATGATTCCTTTTATATCAAACTTTGAACATATCCACCTTCCCAAATCCTAAGCATGACTGTAAGGATGTGCAAGAGACTGCAGACCAGCACATGAAGTCAACTAAGCAAAATACCATCACTTTAAAAAAAAAAAAAAAAAACTTAAATCCTCAGTCATTTGGAAATGACTGGAAATCCCTTGCTGCAAACAGAAAGTCAGTCAAGGGCATTTGGAGTTTGCAGTCTAATTAATCACACTCTATAAAAAGGCTCCTGACGTGCCAGAGTGCTCCATTTACAGGCTTTACAACCTAAAGATTTAAAATCCATACATATGCCAAAACACATGTACTCACCACTATTCCAACCACTATTCCAACAAAGTGTGGCAATTTTGTGAACTGGCTTAATATTTAAGACTTAAATGCAGAAAGAAATCAAATACTTAAGGAGCCCTAACTGGTCAGGTGGACCAATATCTCAAAAGCCTTATCGCAAATGACTAAAATATTATGAGCCTTAGTCCCACCCTAACTCTATAAATTATCTACAGGCCGCAATAAAAGACGTGCTTAAGCAGAGTTTTCTGACCTCTTTGTGTACTTTTGTTCTGCCCTTTATTTCAGCCACAATCATCCCCACGATGCCACCTTTGAAGGTAGCAGCCAGTGAGAAGAACTTCTTGTTGGACGTGATGTCATGGTACCACGAGTCGGGATACCTGAGGGGTGCAGAAGAAGCCCATGCTCAACCAGAAAAGAAATGTGGCACAGAGTTGTACATCCATGGGCATCATAAGGCAAGAGAGTACCCACTGGATAAGTGAGGGGGACAAAACTATGATTTTTAAAAAAAAATATTCTAAATCTTAAACCATCATGGTTCCTGCACCCGTGCTTAAACCCCACTTACCTAAAAGCTGCAGGTGGAACAGATCATGCATATCAGACCAAATTTAACAGTTAGGTAACATAGACACTGCGGCTGTATACTTACTCGATGGGGAACCAATCTCCACAGAGCACTTTAACACTGTCTATGTCATCTTGGCACAGGAGACGGAGTTTGATTTCGCTGAGCGCAGAGGGGGGCACCACGTCGGTCATTCACACCTACAGTGAGCAAACACACCGTCGTTTAATTAAGTGTCATTTGTAAATTTATCGTAAATTACGTTTGTCATTTGAGATCAGCACACAGTGGGAAGAGCACCGAACTGTTCTCTGCATTTATCCCTCTTTGCTCAAGGGAACTTCAGCGGTGCCACTAGCAGTCCTGGAATTCTAACCCACGGCCTTTCTGATCGCAGGGGCAACTCCTTAACCTCTAGGCCACCAGCTATTAAATAGTTTTGGCGTCATTACAATTGTGATTTAAACATGTTTAGCTCCTCCAAATCCATTTTGTGGACACTGGAAGTTTGTCAAGAAAGTGTTGTTCTAATCTGATCTTGCTGAGGGGCTGCTTTCTCATGCTTCAAGTCATAAGGATGACAACTCATAATAAATAGTGGAACAGACTGATCTGAATAGACTTCCCCCAACATATCTCAAACCTGGTCCCCCTTGCAATTCATGTTTGTAATGTCCCTGCTCGACCATTCTTAGTTAAACTCAGTAAAGCCCTGAATCAGGCTTTTGGAGCAGAATGAATATAAAGGGGGGACTCCAAAATCATGACGTGGATACACTCGTACGGGGAATAACAGAATGTAAACACGTTGGCAAATTGCTATTCCACAGTCATTTTACCAGTAATGTTTATTTTCATGAATAACAACACTGTCATCATTAAATGACAGCTTAACTGCCTCCTGTACTGACAAGAGCTTTGGTTAGCACTGGAAAAACTCCCTTATCTAAACTTTAGACACATTGACCTCTTAGGTTATACCACTCTCTCATTTTAGGACCTAGTATTAAGTAATATAATCCTTAAAACAATTTATAATCAGGCAACTTTAATCACAAACACCCCTTTCAAGAGGGTTCCTAACTAGCTGAAAAAGGTGCTAAAACAAAGCTGACTTCAAAGCGAGCCTGGTTGCAAATTAAGTCTGTTTTCTATATAGCGACGTGGTAAAAAATGCAAGTAAAAGCCACAAAAGTTAACAGCTACACACACCAATACAGAGAAAACACAACTACTCTGTTTTTAGCTAAAAGCTATGCTACTAACCAGCTAGCCCGCCCGGTTGTAACGCAGCGGGAGGAGGCTAGGCTAAGCTAAGTTAGCTGTTCTCGGAGGAGCTCGGTCCGACAACCTTATTCCAGCGCTCCTCCGGGCAGAACTGCGGGCGAGAGGTCGTCTTTTTTCCGCGGAGAGAGTTCAGAGCAGCGGTATCATGATGAGGACTGAGTGTGTGTCCCGGACGGAGGAGAGACATTCGGCTGCGGGCTGTGAGGCTCTTAGCTCCGGTTAGCTTAGTTGCTAAAACGCCTTAGAACACTGATAACAACTACGGCAGCCCCAGTGTGTACACTGAGAGGTGTGTCCCAATACTTTTGTCCATCCAATGGTAATGGTGTGGCTTTGGGTGTGGGCTGTGTGTGTATATATATACAGTTTTGTTTATGGACAGACAGCCAGACGGTTTGGTGAAGAACCTCTTTCAGACCTTGAACCTGACCAGTTTTTGGTTTGTTAAGCCAGACAGTGACCTACGTATGTATCATTCAAGCACAACAAAGCCTGAACCAGTGAAGAACCGGAGCAGATGATTCCAGATGATCAGGCGGTGATTAGTATACTGGTGGTGCTGAATACTGAGTGGTTGGAACTCCTTTATCTATCCTTGTATCTTTCAGGCACTTTGCGTTCCATTGCATTAAAACATTTGATCCTGTTTCTTTCATATAATCTACTGAAAATACCAAAGGTAAGACAGATTGACAAGGTGATTTAAACCAAAATATAAAGACACTCAAGGACAGCTTCTGAATATTTGGACTGGTTTGGACTAGAAGCACTGGGACAGACTCCCTGGTCGGGATGAGAGGCTTGGAAGAATGAATGGAGACGGCTTTTCACCCCAAGCATTTCCTGTATAAGAATGAAAATGAGTAAATACATAAGTACAACAGTAACAGCTGCTCAAATACTGAGAGAAACATTATAAAACAATATTAAAGAAGGTTGGCCACCCAGTGGTGTGCTGTGCTGTCACATGTGACAAATCTATTTAAATAGATAATACAGTACTACTGTGTATGAATACAATATGACTGATACTGTATTCTAGCAGAGGAGAGTTCTCTGTGCAAAAATGCAGAATAGAGGAAGACAGCAATAAACATAACTGCAAATATAGCACCAACAGGACAGAGAACATGCAGTATAATACAGAGGCAACTGGAATGTGAGTAGTTCTTCCTCTGTCCACAAAGGTAATCCTTTAATCTCGCCATTGATACACAATCTACACATAATCTCTACAAAGTTCTGTTATTTTTGAGAGCTGATGTCCACATTAGCAAGATTAACAATATTTTTGTGTCATCTTTACAACATTTTCAGACTGGATTACAACAAAACCCTCTGCTATGGATTACCCGTAGAAATTCCCCAGTGTCTTGTAAGCTCTCGGAGATGTTCAATGCATCAACACCTCACTCTTGTGCTTTTTTAAACTCTCAGTTTGCACAGATTTATCTAAAAACCTTCATGTTTTTATATAAAGCAGCTCATACAACTGTGAATGTGTCAAGCCTTTCTTGCTTCTCAATTACAGTCCCATCCAGTATCAAATAATGGGGTGGCTTTAGCACAGTGGGTAGGACACTTGCCTCCGGACCAAGAGGTCACAGGTTCGAATCCTAACTCCAGCACACCACCACTGGGTCCCTGAGCAAGACCCTTAATCCCAAGTTGCTCCAGGGAGAGACTGCCCCCTGTAGTTAGGGAATGGAAGTCGCTTTGGATAAAAGCGTCTGCTAAATGCCATAATTGTAAATTGTAAATAATCTGAATGTTTCTAGTCTGGTTTATAATCGCTCCACAGCCTGCTGTGGAGGTCTGCTCTCCTTGGGGGTGGTGAATGACCTTCTACTTGCTTCTAAAAGCTTCTGTCTGTCTTTCCTGGTTTACTTCCTATCCCATAAACAGACAGTTTATCATTATCCTGCTGCTGTGGCTCATGGTGTCCCCTGGGGTTCTTGTCTAGGCCTTCTTCTCTTCATAATTTACACACTGCCTCTTAAAAATCACCAGTATTGTCTCCATTTTCATTGTCATGCTGATGACACACAGATCTATATCAGCTCCAGCCCCTCCTCAGCAGCAACTGTGCCCACAAGATAACCATTATCCATTAACTGCACTGGTAACGCCTCCAGTACGGCCCCCTTCAACTGGTCTGTACTCTTAGGCCCTCTTTTACTGGTCTGTACTCTTAGGCCCTCTTTTACTGGTCTGTACTCTTAGGCCCTCTTTTACTGGTCTGTAATCTAGGCCCTCTTTTACTGGTCTGTACTCTTAGGCCCTCTTCAACTGGTCTGTACTCTTAGCCTGTCTTTTACTGGTCTGTACTCTTAGGCCCTCTTTTACTGGTCTGTACTCTTAGGCCCTCTTCAACTGGTCTGTACTCTTAG
>JBBPDC010000028.1:488445-514183 GCA_037974485.1 Hemigrammopetersius urotaenia
TGAAAATACTGAAGCAGTTCTTGATTGGTGCTGTGCTTTAATAAAAACCGCATGCAGGTCTATTGCAGATCTAATATTACTCAGCATTCAAAACTGAAAGCGGGTCTAAAATGAGCCTGAAAAACTGGTTTAGAAAAATGTGTTGTGGTTTCTGATGATTACAAAAACATATGTTGACCTTTATAATCAGAAGGGTTTTCGTTGAAAATATCACTCTAGACTGCTGCGGTGTGTAATGTAACGTCATGTAATAAAATGCATGATCTATTATTGTTATTGATTTCATAGGAAATGTTGGATGAGCAGGACCCTACAAATACTCAGACCCAAACCATTAATCCTTACCAGCACTGCAATTTAGACCAAGACTAGGCCTAACCCTTGTCTGGGCGGCCTTCTTCAATCTGTAGTCACACCACTGTGAGCTAATCCAGACTGTAATTCTGCCTTCCAGGTTGGTGATTGGCTGCTGCCTGATCCCATTCTTTCTCAAGAGCTTCAAAGACGCCTATCACACGTGCCCCAGGTGCCAGCGGATCCTCTATGTAGAGAAGAAGCGATGCTGCTGACCCCAGCCTCCCTCCTGAGCTCATCGTTGTCCCACTGCTTCCACACTCTGCCCCGAATGCTTGCAGCTTGCAAACAGACATCTCGCGAAGTTGAGGTTGAGATCATGTGAGGTTTAATTTGTGAAATCTCTTTCTGGAGCATTAGTATTTTATATTAGACCAAAACGAAACTCAGGGCACAAGCCAGCCTACCCACCTCTGATGAGACTGCCAGAACAACTGCTCCGCAACCTCGGCTTTTGAAGAACCCTTTGCTTTAACCTGCTTAAATCTGGTTCCTGACAGACGGCCACAATCCGAATCGGAGCGTTTACACTGCGATGAGCTCGGATCATCTTCGGCATCCATTTCGAAGAGTCAGGGGGAGCAGAGGGAAGACCCTCGGTTCGGGTTGTGTTAATATCGATACTCACGGTCATGTTTATGGCTAACACTAGGAAGGAAAGACATTTGATTAGAACAAGCCACTCCCCCCCCCCCCCTCCCTCCCTCCCTCAACGAATCGACTCCGGATCCCAATTGAATGTAGCATGGGCCACTTTAGACAAATTTGGGCACTGGTTCAGACGCTGGTAAATTGGACTTGAAACCTTTTTAAGCTATTTAGATTAGATTTGGGTCAGAGGAATCACCTCCATGCTTTGTACATAATGCTGATTTGTGATTTTGTTAATTGTCTTCTATGAAAATGTACACATTATAATAAAAGTAGGCCCATCATACGATTAAAGCTCACTGGTGAACTGGCATTTTTGAATTACTTGCATATCCGCACTCTTTACACGAACTTTACAGGGGAGCTCAACTTTTTTCTTAATGTCTCCACGTTCAATTGTAGAGACGAACCAGTAGTGGCAATAGGAACCAGACATCCAAAGGATCAAATGCCTTCAAAACCGAAAATATAAAATTTGCGCCTGTATTACGAATACGCTGCCCGAGAGGTTGCTGGAAAGAAAAAACAGTCCCCAAAGAAAATGCATTTCATCATTACATACAAACATCGTAACACTTCAGTTGGTTTACTGGTAGATTTCGATAGCAATAAAACGGACCACTCTGAATTACCTTACGAACAAATTCTGCAAAAATGTGTGAAAAAAAACACTAAACCAATTAAACAATTCAAAAAATTTGATTAAATGTGCAGTCACTGCCTTTATAGCATACGAGAAGGATCAGTTTTTCAAAAAGTGCATTAAAAACGCATGCAGTCTCTAGGATGGTTGACATGTAGCAGCCCAATGTGTTTAATCTCAGCAGTTTAGCGTCAGGAAAGAACGAATTTTAGGGTTACACTGACATTTTTTTGGAAGGCGGGGGACCAAAACGTTCCATCATTGTGCGTTAGCTTTTATAGAAAATTTTATTCAACATACATTTTTCAGCAAAAAGGCAATATACAGGAATAGTTGTCGTACACTGCTGCTACACGGAGGAATTAGACTGGAAAAAAAGAATCAAATTAAAGATGTGATCTGCAGGTCATTTTGTACTGCGTTTAAACAAGACAAACTGTTGCAAGTAGTTAAGGAAGAGGAGGGGCGGGAGAGAAAAAAATTATGAGACAAAATAAAACGGAAAGTCAGTGTCCAAAATAAAACTACACACAATGAATATGAACATCTGAATTGATCTGTACCCAACAAAGAGTGTCTTTAATTTTACATGTCCATTCTTTAAATATACAATTTTAAATGTTGTCTTTACAAAGCCAACTACGCACTAGGGAGTATCCCTCCTGTGCTTACAAAAGAAAAAAGAAAAAAAGGAAAGGAAAAACAAAACAAAACAAAACAAAAAAAGGAAAAAACCCAAGGATTTTTATTGGTTGGTTTAATGCTGGTTTCTCTATATCCTGAACCAGTCTATCAAATGTCTGCAGCCTCCTGCCAACACACAGTACAGTGAATTTGGAGCCTTCAGTAAGCAGCCCCACCCGCCTCCCTTCGGAACGATCCCACGGCCGAGCGAGAAAACAGCGTGGGGGAGGAGGGGGAGGGCGGAAGGACGTGGGGGGGGGGGGCCATGGGTCAAACGACAACCAAAGATTCCATTTATCAGTGCTGAGAAATGCGAAACCTTTGAAATTTTAAGTGCCAGCGTGCAAGATGAAGTACAGACAATTTAATCCCGTTTCTGGTTTCGTTTCTCAGAACGGTGGATCTTTATATCATACAAGGTTTCCAGAAGACACAAACCGAACCTCCCCAATCAAACTAAGTGAGAAAGAATTGTGTAAACATCAAAAAAAAAAAAAAAAAAAAATATAGCCTAGTTGCACTAAGGGACAGGAAAATGGAACCACTTCAGGTCAACTAGCGAGCTATAGCCGTCTGTGGTGTGTGTTTTTTTTTTTTGTTTTTTTGTAAAAAGGAATTCAATCCTTTTATTTATTTACTAGCTTGCAAATTGCAACGCTTCTTTCGTCCTTCCCCCCGCAGCAGCTTTTTGCCGTAACAATTTTTTTAAAAACAAAATTAAAAGGAAAAAAAAAAACAAACAAAAAACTGTCGAACTTCATACCGCCCCCCCAAGTTTGTTAAAATCCAATTCATTCTTTCAGACAAAATAGGCAGTCAAAAGAGAAGCCAAATCGAAGAGCTTCTAGAGGGAAAAAAAAACAAAAAAGGGGAAAAAAGAAAAGAAAAAAAAAAAAGGGAAAAAAAACCACCCAAACAAAAAAAAAAAATCCCCAAAAAAACATGAGCGGCAACTCCGTTTTGCTGAAGACTTCATACATCGGGCCTGTGTGCCCAGACAGCAGGTGGTAAAAGTGGTGCACACAAGATGTTTGGTTAAAGTCTTTAGTAAGGTCGGTTAAGCTCGTCAGTTGTGAATCTTGATCGCCTTTTCCAGGTATGTGTAGCGCCCTCTCTTTGGAGCCTTGTTGAAGTGATCAAGACCTAACCAAGGCCTCGGGTGGGACATGTTTCCTAATGGGGGGAAAAAAGAGACCAACAGTTTGGACTCAGTGGTGGACTCTCAAAATATAACAACATAACAGTCACTTGGCAGCCACTTTCATCCCAAGTACCTTACAATATAAAAGCACTTGAACCAAATGCACATCCAGTTTAATGAGAAATCTGATTTTTTGTTTTTTGAATAGATCCACATTGCAAAAGTCAAGGTGTTCTGAGAAATCAATTCTGAATAAAACACTGCATTAATCATGGCCTCTTAACCTCATAAGTGGGTCAGGCAGAAGATCAATTACAAAAAAAAAAAATCAATCAGAAACCTCAACACACTTTTCTAAAAAAGTTTTTCATGCTGATTTCAGATCTGCTTTCAGTCACATCAACTTTCTGAATGCTGAGTAGTATTAGATCTGCAATAGACCTTTGTCCACCAGTGTGACGGAAGCTACTCATCAGTGCAAGCAAAGCTCTGATGTGTTTAGGACACTTCCTAACTGCTTCTGTAGTAGTAGCTCAGCTAGACTGGTAAAGCAGTAAAAAAAATGCAGCATTCTGTGTTACTGTAGCACTGAGACCAAGATACGGAACAGGCTTGTCCTGAGACTCTTATATAACACAGTGCAGTTATCACCAGAACTAATGCTGTTTACTATTCCGATAGACTTGTGCTATCCTTGCGTTTGCAGGAGATCTGTGGACTTGTCGGACATTTCACATCCACTTTCACTTTTAAAAAGTGAAATTTAAATGTCAATTTTGAAACACATGATAGTTAGGTTTCATGGTGGCATACAACGGGGGAAAAAATGGACGGTCTCATCTCAAGCCCTGACCTACATTGTGTGAGAACTGGGCCAAATAAGTCAGTAAAAGTCTGATGGTGTGTTCAAGCAAGCTAGTAAAACAAGGCCTTAAAGTCAAAGACAATCGATTTGTCAACAATGCTTACTTTGACCGACGTTTACATGTCAGACAAAAACAATCTCACATTCACTTTCAAGGACTGTGGCCTTCGACACCAAGTTAGAACACTGCAATACTAGGCTTGCAAATGGACCCATAACAGTGCAGGTTTTTCGGATTATGCTGTAATTATAATGTTCTTCCATTAATGAGTTAGACAGCCACAAACATTTTCCAGAACCGTTTTCACCTTTACTCAATTTGGTGGGATCATACATGAGAGAAAGAGAGCAAGAACTCCTTTAACAGTTAAGTGGGGACCAACAATGTCCCTATAATGTGAATGTTTGAGGTAATCTGTGCTGACAAGTAAAAGTAACACAGTAAATTTGGTCTCAAAGGAACCAACTGAAGCTCAACAGGATGGACCAGGGTATTTGAAGGAAGGCTTACAATGAACAGTTTGGGCCAAAAGACATACCTGGTTGCGGCTCGAAGTCCTTCAGATTCACTTCATAGTCATCCTCATTGATGTACTGATGCCGACCCATCATCACAATTGCAAATTTGAACTATAAAAGAACAAAAATTAATCAATAAAAGAACTCGTATAAGCTAAAGGAGAGAAATAAGAGCCTAAAGTTCAATACTGGCATGTTTAGGGCTCTACATACCTTCTCAAACTCTTTCTCCTGGATGTCCAGCATGCTCTGGATCCTCCTCATTACCTCTCTGAAGGGCTCCGCCTGTCACGCCAAAGCAACAGAGCAATATTCTTAATGCCTAAGAAAAAATCTACAGCCCCTTATGAACGTACACAGACATGGATACACACACACACACAGAACCACCCACTTAACCACATCCCTCACACACCTGACGGATCTTCAGCAAGAACGGGATACCAAACGTTCCAAAGACCTCTTTGTGGAAATGTGCAACTGGAATCAGCATCTCATTTTCCTTATCCAGGTCGACCTGGTCAAGAGGGATTTCCTAACACATAAAAGGAAAAGATTACTCAATGCCTCAAGAAAAGAAAAAAAAAAGCAGACGTAAAGCATTTTACCCTGTAAGATGTTCAGTAAATGTTTATTTGTTTACGAAGGACGAGCCCCTAAAGGGGCTTCATAAATATGCTCTTACCTCTATTCTGAATGTTCGACTGGCTGCAGGAGATAAACATTCTAGCAACTCGTCCTCTTGGTGAACCCCAATAATTTTGTAGCTTACAATTTCTAACAGCCTGGGGGGTAGAGAGAGAAAGCTTTAGTACAGATCTGAAAATGTAGCACAATAAACAGTTTAAAAAGTGGTAACAGTATCAAGGGCTTGGTGGAACACATTAAACCGTATCCTGCAAGTGCATTTAGCCTTTAAGAAGACCAACACCCGGTTTACCCCCCCCCCCCCCTCTTCATATTTATATACAAATCTATAAGCTAGGAGTAGTTTGAGATCACAAGTGGAAGACAAACACAAATAAACTAGCAGCTTAAGTAGAATGGACCAACCTTAGCTTCTCTGAGCCTTTGTCAGAGAGCTCCACGGCTTTTTTACATTCTTCCAGAAGGTCTCGAACACAGCCATGCTTGTCTGGGTACAGTGTGATCTCCTGGTTTGGGAAATACAATTTTAAGAATTCAGAAGCTACACAAAAGTTTAATAAGAGTTAATAATGCTTAACTAAGTTTTGTCTCAACCAGATCCTTGAAACCATTCAGCAGCTTAAACACCTGATGTAATACTTGAATCGGGCATTTGCAGGGAAAGCACTGAATTGTTCTGTGCTGCAGTTCGCAAAGACAACAGAGGGACACTCCTGGTTGAACTTTAGCAAATAAAATATTCTTAACATTAAAAAAAAATAAAAAAATCAAACATGAAAAAAAAAAAGAAAGAAGAAAAAAAAAAAAAAAGACAGAAATAAAGTCAATTCTGAGCAACAACTTTACTGACGATGCTAGGTTGCACAAATCCCTAATATGCTAAATTAGTATTTACCTCCTCCCGAAACTGACTGTTGAGCCATATGGACTTGAAACTCCTCCGGTTCTCAAAGTCTGTGATCTTCATCTTGAGCTGAGAAGTGAGCAGAGACATGAATAAATCAGAGGACTGAAGCTAAAGCTACACAGAAAGGCTCAGGTTCCCGTAAAGAGAGCTCAGAGCACAATATTACGGATGTCACCGTATACAGAGGCCCCATCCTTCATCCTCCTGTCTACAATTATGTTGTGCACAAGATGCAAATTCTGAGGGGTTTGAAAAACAAACAAGTCTCTGCAATACTACATTACTTTCAGACCACTGTCAGCTGCAGTTGAGTCCTCCTACCTGCTGGTAGTAGAGCTTCTTGGGCTGCCGGGGCTTGAAGAACTGCAGCAGGTCTCGGAGAGTGCCCTCATAGTTGTGCCTGAGTGGGTTGCCTGGGCCATCTCTGTACCTGCAGATTGTGAACAGGTTTGAGAAAAATATGCTGCTATAAACCAGGGAAACGACTGGGATTGGCAGGATCAGAATCAGCCGGCATTTACTTTTATCACACAACTGAGCAATTCATTTTTATTATGGTCAGGCAGGTTACCAAGTACAGCAACCCCTCACTTATACGCAGATCAACAGTCGCGATTTCAGTCTCACGCAGATTTTTTCGGAGGAAAAAAGAACCTAATAATTTTTCACGGAACCCCACGCACATGTGCGGAAAAGGCAGATATCCTCAGCGTTTGTTTTTCGCTGTTGTGACGTCCGGGCCTCGTCCGCCACACCCCCTCGTCCTCGTGCTGGTTTGCTAAGGTTTGAAAGCAGCCAATCCGAGCACATTATTCATTTTTCCTTGGTGCTGACTGGCTGCTGCCCAGAATTTTCCCTCACTGTTATTTCAGAGGGTGCCGCGCTGACGGGATTGCGCGGCGGCCCAAATTTGACTGACTGCTTGCCCTGATGTTGACTATCGGTAACAAGCTCCGCTACTTTGAGCACCTTGACAGTTTCCTCAGAAGGAATCATTAAGCCTCCACTGTGTTTTGACAGCAAGTGGTAGCTTAAACCATATGCCAGTTCAGCATGTGTTAAACTAGCACACGTCACAATTATAATTTGTTTGATTATATTTGGCCATCTCATATTATAGTGCTTATGTTTAGCCAAAACGTTGTTTTCAGGAATGCATACCTTTACTAGCTTAGCCTGTGTTAGCTAAGGTTTATAAAACGGGATGTTAAAATGGACAAATATACTCAATTGTTAAGCCTTACCATGTTTTACTTTGGCAGAAATTTAGTCCATGTGGTGATTTCTTGTTTTAAAGAAAAATGTGCCATTACAGTATTTTTTTTATTTATATTTGACAGAGATTTTGGCTCCCAAATACTGTTTGTTTAGGAGTCAATGGCTCTTATGGTTTTTATTTTTTCTGGAGCCCTAACGAGCTGGCTGATGTTCTCACCTCCATCTTCAGCCTTTCTCTCAGCCAGAGCACCGTTCCCTCATGCTTCAAAACCACAACCATTGTCTCCCACCCCAAGAAAAGCCCAGCCACCTGCCAAATGACTACAGACCATCTGCACTCATTACAAAGTTTTTTGAGTGTGTGGTGCTGGCCTACATCCAGAGCAACATCCCAGACACTCTGGACCCCCTGCTGTATGCCTACCAGCCCAACAGGTGCCCTTTACTATTTCCTCTCCCACCTGGAAAACAGACTCCATCCGGGTACCCTTTGTTGATAACAACTCTGCCTTCAACACTGTCATCCCCCAAAACACTGACCACACTCGGCCTGCACCCCACCCTCTGTGACAGGCTTCTGGACTTTTTGACTGAGGCCTCAGTCTGTCAGGATCGGGGACTTCAGCCAGCATCACCACAAACACTGGCATCCCACAGGGTTGTGTTCTCAGCCCCATGCTCTACATCCTGTTCACATCACTGGAGGGGACGAAGCGGCTTACAGGAGAGAGGTGGCCGGTCTGATGTCATGGTGTGAGGACAACAACCTCATCCTCAACACTGACAAGACAAAGGAAATGACAGTGGAAACGTGAAAAAGGAGGCTGAACCAGCCACTGTTTATCCGGGAGCTTGAAGTGGAGAGGCTAAGCAGCTTTAAGCACCTGGGCGTCCACATCAGTGAGGACCTCACCTGGACACTGAACACCACACAGCTGGTCAAGAAGGTCCAACAGCAGCTGTACTTTCTGAGGAGGCTGAGGAAACAGCAGCACTACTGCAAACGCCTGGAGAGAGTAATAACTACGGAGAAGATCATCAGGACTCTGCCGCCATCCTCAAAGACCCCACACCCCCCCAACACCGTGTTCACACTCCTGCCCTCGGGATGAAGTTTCAGAAGTGTGAAACCTAGAACCTCCCGACTCAACAACTCCATCCTCACTGCTTTTAGACTCCTGAACAGCTGACCAACCTCAACTGTAATTTTGCACATTAGGCCACTTTGCACACTAAGCTCCTTTGCACATCAATCTACCTCATACTGCAATTTTCTGTCCTTTGCACACTTTTATTGCAAATGCACAGTTGATATTTATCTGCACATCACACGTAAGTCTTCACTTAACATTTTTTTTTAAACTTTTGTTCCATTTTTATATTATGTTTTATTGATTAACTCCTAACCTAACTCTGCATTTTTGTGGAGACAGCAAAGATAGAATATCACTGCACAGAGAAATGCAATTACTTCTGTACATATGACAAACACTTTAAATCTTGGAATGCAACCCCACGAAAAGCAGGGGGTTACTGTGCATAAATGCATTTGAAGCACCAGTGTGCGTGAGTGTATTCATTTAGCTTATATATTTCTATACTTCCACATACATCGAGTTAGTGTTTCCCTAAAGACTGCAGAAAGGAAGCCAGCACACATACCCTTGGGACTTGAAGAACTGCAAGAGCATGGGGTCAGTGTTTAACCTCTGTGCAACAGTCTTCGCCACCTAGAAACAGAAATTCCATAATAAGTGACCCTACATGAGACGCACACAGATTATGTATTCATGCACACACACAGATTAATATTTAAAAACCTACTTGGAAGTAGTTCATTCTGTTTGACAGTGTCACAACGAAGCCTGGGTCGTTGTGGATGGTTTTGTCACAGAAGATGACGTCCACACGGTGGTACAGGTCTCTGAAGTAGTCCTTCGCAGTTGGCAGCTCACTGGCATCGTTTTCAGGGTCGTCCCTAGTAACAAATCGACAACAGGAATCATTTCCCACCCTTGAATAAAGGAAGAGAAAGACTGAAGGTACAGTGGGAGAAACACTTACTTCTGGAACACAATGATGTCTCCATCCATTAGCTCATCCAAAGCTTTGTCCAGGGAGACGTCATAGTCCTGTATCCGCTCTGTTAAATTCGGTTTAACTTCCTACAATGTACAAATTGAAAGATGTGAGACATGAATAAACACTTTAACAAGACTAAAAATTAGAAATAAATAATAATTTAAAAAAACAAAAAAAAAAAACCACTTGCCTCATAGAGGATAAGACTAGTTCCCTGCTGAAACCCTGCTCTTTCACACATGACAGGCAGCAAGTCTCCTGAGAACAAGAAACAGGAAGCTGTTTAGTTTTCCATATTGACACAACAACTGCCCTCACTGGTGATTTAAAGCTACTTACGTATTTTACAGGATATAGGTGTGTAGATATGTCCACAATAATTTAAGCTTCTGGTTTTGGGGTCATACATCTTCAAGAACAACATGACATCGTCTGTAAACGGAAGGAAGACGGATATAGTTTTCATCTGGAAATATCTAATCACAGCACCACGAAGCACATCAAAGCAGCAGAACTACACTCATGTACTTCTGAGGAAAAATATTTGGGTTTAGCTCAGGGACTACACAGTGGGAGCGATACTCACGGTCTTTGTCGAACTTGGGTAATGTTGCACCACTGGCAGCCATTTCCGGATCTACCGTTTCCAAAAATATTGTCCACGGATTCTCGTTGTCGCTCAAGTCAATCATCTAACAAGAGCAAAGTAAGGTTTGTCAAGAGTTCACGATGCAGCTTATTTTAATAACTGATTCAACTTGCAGGTCACTTACAGACTTGTTGCAGTCAGCCTCGTAATCCAGCATGGCCGGCCGCTTGGTGCCGTTGCTCCTGGCCTGCATGGGCCACAGACGCATCTGGTCCTGTGGGAAACCCTGCAGAAAATCAATATAATGTTCAACACATCTTAGCTAGAATTTTGGGCAAGTGTGTAACAGTGAAAAAAAAAACTTTTTAAAAAATGAATTACTAAAAAATTAACAGTCCAGCTCTTTAAATTACCTCAGCAACCACACATTTTAACGACACCACTAAGGTTAGTGTGGACCGTTTTGTCGAAAGTGTGATATTACAGTAGGTTTCTAAAACTCCTGATTACTAAAATGCGTGGCCATGCAGTGGAGGATCATAGTGAATCCAGTTGAGAAACATACCATGGTCTGAGAGAGGTTCTGCACAAACTCGGCAAGAGTTGAGCTCTTCAGAACTTTGAACACTGTGTACTTCACTTTTTCTTCATCGTACATGTCGTTCCCCTGGTGCCCACAGAACTGGTCCTCTGTCACCATCTTAAATATCATCAAAACACAGCAGAATTAAACCATGTGTTGTGGGTGCCTTTCAAAACAACTTGGATAAAGCCAAGGCTTATCATGGAAAATGACAGAGCTGAAAGAACCCACAGAAAGTAATTTCGTGCAGAAAGCACTGTGATTGGTTTGCCTGTTACAGCCTTTAACTAACACCAATACTGCAAAGGCCAATATCATACAGTACAAAAGCATTAGACACCTCTGCAAATTGTTTAAAATCATGTTTCTCAGCATGTGATAGTCTTTCTGCTAGCAAAGTCAACATTAAAATTAATGCCAACAAGAAATGAAACAGTAAAATTTATTTTGTTTGTAAAAAGTAGTTTAGTGAGCTGGCGAGGAGAACACAGGCTCGGGTCTATAGTTCCAGCTGTTGTGAAAAAGCCCTGTAACTCAACCGGGTAACAACCAAGCACTTTTCCACGGATCCTCAGCTAGTGTTGCTTTCTCAACGAATATTATGGCTAAATATCGTTGTCACATGACAAAAATAAGTGTATGATAGGGAGAGGACGGAAGAAAAAAAAAAAGGGATTGAGACGCTAGACCTTGATGAATGGCACTAGAGTGTACAAAAGTATTGGGACAAATTGCCAATATAGTGCCAAGGAGAGCAAAATCACAGCATTTTGATAAGCAGTCTTTCCCATGTCCATGCAAAAAAGCTGATCCTAAATCGTTCTGATTTGGTTGTGTAAACTATATTTGTTCAGGAATATAAAATATACACAAATGTGGGTTTTAGGGCAATAGAGACACATTTTCATTTTATTTGCTCTTTTAATGATGATATTTTATTTGAATTTATGTATGCGTACTTCTAAGTTCTAACATGTTTGGTTGGCAAAATAAATGTAAATTCAAGTCTTCTGTGTCTGGGATGGATGTACAGTATTCTTGAGTCTATAAGGTCACGATAATATAACAAGAACCTTGTTTGAATTGTGAAATAGTTTTGACTAAAGGAAATTTTAGATCGTCTATTTTACCATCTACTATACACCTACTATATTGACTAGGTTAAATTAAAAAGTTCCTGTGTTTGTTTTTTTTCTCCCCCTGTAGTATCGAAAATAGTACCGAGTGTCCTTAGTATCGGTATAGAGTTTGAAATTTCAGTATCGTGACATGCCCAATATATAGTAATCCTACTGTGGGGAAAACACTCACTGCTCACCTCATATTAAATTTCACAGGTGCCTAAGACTTTTGTACAGTACTGTATTCATGTCAGCCCTGGTGTGAAAGAGGGAAACAATGCAGCTCCTCACCTGTACTTGCATGTAGAGGTGAGCCTCCTGGCGCTCCTTCCGTTTTTGAGCCTCGACCCTCTTCTCCTCCTGGAGCCTCTCCACCAGCTGCTGAGGGATGTCCATGTCTGTGACTGGCTGCAGCACCTCACCTACAATCACCAAAGTTTTTATGTGCACTATTACACCACCACACACCAGCATTATACCAATACCACAATATGTAGGCCTTAACTTTGAATACGTGTCAAATCATACCAACCATTTCAATATTAATGGCCAGAAGCAAGTATAAAAGTTTTTCATTATTAATATTTACATTTTTTATTTTGAGCTAATTTTTATTTAGGCAAAAAAAAAACCCATGTCGTTTCTTTGGTTGAGCTGCAGCACTCATGAGATCACTTTTCTCTGGCAGGAATACATTTTCAGTAAAACCCAATAAATCACAATTCAATTTACTACAGGTCAGTAAAATATATCAGGGGTCCTAGTAGGTCCCATGCATATCAATGTAATTTTTGTCACTGCAAATGTAAGATGGGATACATTAATATCAGGAGAGAACCGGGAGAAAAACAAATGATCATCTGATTAAACTAAAAGCAGTTGGACTTGCCCTTACACCTTAAAGAACCAGTGGTCCATTGACATGTGAACAGAAATTAAGTCTGGACATTTATCTGTATCTGATTTCAACACAGTTGAAGTCAATATTCCTGGACACTTTCACTTGCATTCTTTGCTAAGTTGTTTGGATTCACCGACTCCAACCTTTTTAAGCTCATTATACTCCCGGTTTCCATCTCCCCTACTGAAGGCAGTTCCGATTCCTTGATGAATCTGTACAGTCGGACACCACCTCTTTCCCATTTTAGATGTGCGGAACACCAAGTCTGAAACTCAGTGGGTGTAACAGCAGTGATCTCTGCACCCACTCTGACGTCACTCGCATAACCTTTATAAATTATCCAAACACCAGATCTCTACTATTTAGGCAGATCCGTCTCTTTACGTTCACTCAGGTTGTTTGTTTCAACAGGCTGTGTAACAATGTCTGCTTAGTGCTGATGAGCAGCTGCTCCAGAGTGATTTACGCTTCACACTCCACAGCCACCAAAAAAAACCAAACAAACACACAAGCAGCCGGTGCTCTGCGGCTTTAAAGAAACAGTAGAGATGAGACACTCACTCAGCTTAGACTCTCGGATGTACACCAGCATGTATGCGTTGGTGCAGTGGCGTACAGAGAGGTCGTCATCATGGCCACCGTAGTTATGCTCAATGGCCTCCTCTTTAGTGCATCGAGAAACAACGTCGTCATCAAATTTGCACCACTGAAGAAAGGGAGTGAAACAAAATTAAAACAGAAGTCGAAAATCTCCAATCGAAATGTAATATGCATGCACTCACTAAATCTCTAGCTCACAATGAACAGTTTAAAATAACAGTTTTAACAGTTTAGGGCTGACACAGTTGCTTGATTGGTACATTTTACTTCAATTTGTATAGTTTGCTTTGTAGATTAAAAAAAAAAAAAAGAAAAATCAAAAATGAGGGATGAAAAGTGCCTGATACAGAATTGCTCACATGCATTTTTGCCACATAGACCTTATTTTTTGCAGGTGGTAGCTTAGTGGGTAGGATACTTGCCTCTGGTTCAAATCCCACCTTCAGCATACCACCACTGGAACCCTGAGAAAACCACTAACCCCAAGTTGCTCCAGGGAGAGCAATGGAAGTCGCTTTGGATAAAAGCGTCTGCTAAATGCCACCAATGTAAATGTAAACTAAAATAGAATTCATGAAAGGCTGTGATTATTGTTCAGTTCACCTTTATTACTAGATCACGTACATGGAAACACTAACAAATAATGTATTTTTTATTGTGCATTAACATGACGTGAGCATGTTACCAAGGATGGCATGTTGAGGATGCAGGCCAGAAGGCTAACTACTCTAGCCTTAATAGGCTAGGGCAAAATCTGCAAAGGCATTATTATTTTGAATGTAACAGCAACAAATTCTGAGGTCAAACTGTGTAGATGTGTAGCATCTTCCATTGTACTTATTGGCTCATCTGAAGGAGCATGTTTTCAATGGTATATCTCTATTAGCAGCTACATTTAGCCTGTATGCAACAGTGCACAGGGGTTACTGTGTTTGTTTATTAAGATGTGTTCCCACAGGCAATACGGATATCAGTTCATCAACTCATAGAAATTTTAACATAAACCCATTGCATTTCTCAATTAATATGAACTGTGACAGCCCTAAAGTATTTAAAGCAGAGCAAAACAAATACCACAGTTACAATATAAAAAGGAAAATTATTTATTCTCCAGCATGCACTATCTATAAGGACGGGGACCCCCAAAATAAGGAAAATGGTTCTCACTATTGGCTCCGTGACACTCACTTTGCCGTCTCCTTTGGGGTTGAGATAGACGACATAGTGGCCCCCATGGTTGTCTCCGCTGTGTACCAACACAGCATGCAGGATGTAGTTGGCTGGGTCCTTCACATCAGGTTTCTGCAGGAACTCATCCAGTGGTAGTTGCTCAGGAAACTCAAATCTGAGGAGAGAGCACTAAGCATCAAAACAGACTCCAGTACTTATGTCCTGGATCATTATAGGAACATGTGTGCATTTATAAGACAGATGAGTGGAAATGGTGGCTGTAAGACTGAGACTAAGGTTCATAGAGAGGAAGCACCTGGTCAACAAGCACATCACTTAGATGAGTCATTCACAAGTTTACCTTGCTCTCTCCATCTATCTTTACTACCATCTCATATGGGAAATAAACACTCATACTGAAGGTACTGCCCTTGTATAGAAGCATTAGCCCATTAGGTTACTAAATGCTTGTTTGAATCTGGTTTAATTATGAAACAAACGTTTGTTTGATACAAAAGCATTACTCTTTGGTCTTTCACAAACATTTCTGTCAATAGAATAACTGCATCGTTGAGTTTTGTGTTTTTTTCACAGCACTGATACTGTGGAAATGCTTACCTGTCATTTATCTTAATGTTTTGGTCAGTCTGCGGATCGTACATGAACCTCATCAGCTGTAGATGCAGGATTGGAGGGAAAGTCAGAAACTTTACCCCTTTCTCAGCTTCCTGGAAGACAGAACAATTGGGCTCCGTTAGGACTCTGGCAAGACAGTGGTTTCATTAGTTCAAGTGTGTTTTGAGTGCCCTCCACAGCCCCACAACAGGAACTGAGAGACATTTAATGAATATGGCTGAGGTTTTTAATGCTACAAAAGAACCGGTAGTACCTGATATAGTACAATGTTTTCCAATGTGTCATGAAAAACACTTTATATTAACTGAAATCAGACTTACAATATAACGCAGAGGTCTTATATTCCAGACCAGTCCAATTCCTGATTTTGTGAGCAATTCATGTAACACTAGCTGGCCAATTGCTTACATTAAGGGCTGGTTTCTATACATTTATTAAACTGAGGTGGACATCATTAGAAATTGCTGTGACTTCATCTATATACAGGAATAGAATATAATTCTGAACTGAAGGTACAGAAACCACCACCTCTGGTCCAGTGCAAATTATTCTGTAAGGCAATTAAGACTGTATGTGGGGAAAATACTTCTGCATTGAAACACCATAGATAAATACAGCAAAATGCATGTGCCATTACACCCCTAGTCTGTGTGTGTGTACACACTGCTCTGGTGAGTCAGAGTGAGGAGATTTGCACCTGTAAGCCATGCTCCCCCGCATCATACTTGTTATCCCCATCCAGCTGCTCCACAGCCACGTAATCTTTGAACGACTCAAAGACTGCAGGAAGAGAGAACAGTCATAAGCAGGGCATTTAAGTATACCAAAAAAAGTTCGCACCTCATACACGAAATGCAGTTCAAATTTCTTCAGATCATGCAAATTCTCTCAACATAAACAGAACACATTTTATATATTCAGTCCTGATCCAGAAATGTAATAAATTAACATTTTTCCAACACGGCACAACAACAAATAGTAAGAAAGTAAATCAAACATCAAATGAGTCAGTGAATTAACACTTGGAGATCAGTGTCAGACTATTACCCAAATTAGTGTTTGCTTCACTAAATCAAAGAACAAACAGTCCCATAGTAAAAATGAAAAAGAATGGAGTACTCACTGTTTTTCTTTCCTTTTATGCTGAGCTGGATATCATAGTAATCCTCTATTCGCTCAGACCTATAATCCACATGCTTACACTGGATGTAGGACTACAAAAGAAACAACAGGGGTGCTTACTTATTAGTCCAACCAAATAAATCACAAGCAGAAAAGGAAAAAGCCCACAAGACTCAGCCAACTCACCACCATCTTTCCTCTGAAGAGCTTTGGGATCGTGCCTTCAACACAAGTTCCTTTCATCTTGTTCTCAACGTTGTCCAAAAGCTGGAATAGAGGCAAGCAAAGCACATTTAGGCTCTTATTGACATTAACAGACATTATAAGCCAGAGTAAACTGGGTTTTAATCTCGGATGGGAAGGGCCCAAGAAGCCACAACCATACAACTCACCACTCTGCATAGTTCCTGTACATCATGCTGCATGAAACTATCCAAAGTCTCCCACCTAAGAAAACATAATGTGCATTTCTTACAAACATCAGAAACTTTGTGTATGAACATATGCAATAGATAAAAGCATCATCTGTATACAACTGGAGGGATATATGGACAGTTTAGGGCACGTTGTGCCCCCTACCCCAATGGATGAATACATCATGAAAGGCCCCATTTGCTACATGTTTATTTTTACCCAAGGTCAATTTATAATGCCACCCTATATCTGAACCACTTATCTTAAAGAAGGGTTGCAGTGGGTGCTGGAGCCTACCCTAGTGATCACAGGGTGAAAATCTGATAAACACCCTGGACAGGTGACCTGTCCATCACAGGGATTTTAATTTATAGTGTTTGTTGCGACAACTTTCCAATCTCAGTGAGCCGTTAGTTTCTGTACCTTTAAAACTTAAATAAGTGCCAAATGATGTCTGTTCTAAAAGGCCCACCTGTGCTGTGGCTCATTTAAATAGAAAACACTCCTTATAACTTCAGTGTGAATTAACTGCTGCAGTTTCAATGGGTAAACATGTGTAAGAGTTGATTCTCACAACATGAACACACTTAATTCAGAACATGCAGGGAAGTTAACTGTATAGACAGCTTCCATATATTAACTGTAGTAGTTGGGGAGTGGGTGGTCCATGTGATAATTTAACAAGACATATCAGATTAAATATTTATTTAAATTAGAAAAGTAGGGAATTTAAACCCAGTTAATATTTCATTATTAACAAGGCATATGACTGGGCAGGACTAAACAGTTTCAGTAAATTAACCATATGAACAAGGGAATGAGTGGTACACTGAATTCAACAGTGTATGATATCAAATGTGTATTAGAAATGAAGAGATGAAGCGAAAGGTGGTATTGTATGAAATGTTTAATACTGATCCAGTTGAACCTTTTTTAATATTGTTTACATGGTGCTTAAAACAACAATTAATTATATTTGAAACATGAAATTCTACACAGTCACCTACCCAAAAGACTTTGTGAGCTTCTTTGTCCCAACCGGCTTATCACTGTGTTGGAGTTCATAGAAGACCCTCTGCAGAGCGAGAGGAACACTTTTGGAGGAGTCATCACCCTCAGTGGGCATCATGTAGACCGCCTAGAGGGAGGCAAAGCACAAAAAACATGATGAACAGAAACAAGCCACTGACCATTTCACATGGCTTGAGCAAGCCCACAAAATTCATCCGCCAGCCCTCACACAAAGCGCCATTCTTACCCGCCGGAGCTGGTTGGTGAAGAAGAGTGTTTGTAGTAGGCTGTTCATGTAGCATGTGGCTCCCTGGTTCTTCAGACCTACATAACCAGTATGCTTCTTGGAATCCCATCTGAAAATCAAAGGTACAACATTGTTCTTTAAAAATTAATTGTGGTGTTAAAAATTAAAAACAACTGAAATTAACATTTTACACTTAAATGACGACATCATTAGAGTTCACTTACGCCACTCCATGTGGAGCATCAGCCTGGACATAAACTTCAAACGTGACCTTATCGTCCTCTACGAAACCTCTCTCTGGGTCAGTCACATCCTAAAAATAAAAATCAAATGCATAAGCATGGGCGTACACAAAAACTAAACAAGTATTTTGGCCCAGTCCTTATATGAACAAAGGCCTTTGTGAAAACTTACACTCCATGACATGAAGTTGGAGAAACCCCAGTCATTTTCTTTGTGGAAGAACAGGTGACTGATTTTACGGCTGAACGACTTCTCGTCATCTTTGTAGTTTATGATTTTCAGCATGGCTTGAGCGTGACATGACCATGACCTAAGAAACCGCAGAAACAGACCAATTAGGGCAGCAGTTACAGATCTGTGAGCTCTCAGCATAGGCTAAACACACATCCGTGACCAGAGTGACTACATTACACAGTACATGATCTATGATCTCTTTACAAGTGCAGAAAAGTAATAATAATAATACATTTTATTTGTAACGCACTTTACATTTAATCTCAGTGGCCACAGAAGACCATCTTTAAAAAGATAAGTAAAAACAGGTAGAAGAAATAATTTTAAATGTCAGTATAAGTTGCGCTAAAAAGGAAAAGTATAGCTGCAGGAAAGCAGAAAAGGTCCCAGCAATACAGAGAACTTCAAAAAGTATAGTGTCTTCATGAGAGCTGAGCTGTACCATCAATTACAATTAAGACAAATCCTCACAGGACAATGATTGCTTACGTAGAATCTGACTCGGCATTGCATTGCAGGAAGAAGCCCACGCTCTTCTGGTGAGGTCTGTCTGGGTAGAAGCGGGGCATCACCATGATCTTCCAAGGGAGGTTCCTCACGAAACATGAGGGGCTGAGCACTGACTCACTCAGCCTGCTGAAACGCTCCACCACAAAGCGGAAGGTGGCTTCTGAACGCCAACTTGTATCTGTTTACAAAAAACACACTGTGATATCAACACCTCACTCTGAAATGACTTCTTACTGTACAGGGCAACTCATTCTGCTGTTCCCACCTTGTTCCAGACAACTACATGACTTGAAATCAAGTCCGATTTAGTTTTAATTGCTTTCCAAAGACCTGGCTATCAACATTTTCCTTACCATCCTCCATATCTTCCTCTGTGTTGTTGTGTCCGTCTGCCATTGCCACATTCCCATTGATGACAGGGTTTGGAGGGATTCTTGGGGGATCATCTGTGTCCCCAGCTGTGAAAACCATGATAAGAAGGCAAAAACATGTCATTCTATATACTAAACATGTATGATATTCAAATGATTGAATTTAAATGAACTTATAAGGAAAACTGCTTAGATTCTAGACTTATTTTACATTCATTGGGTAAATCACAGCTTACAAATACTACACAAACACAGTCTGACTGAAATTACATACTACATCTGCTAATGTCCCATGGTATAGTTCGGTTTCTTAAGCAGCAAAGAACTGGCAAGCTGTGAAACATCAGCAGTTCACTGACAAGATGCTTAATTGTACACTTCAGATGTCATGACCTGGCAAAATGGAGATAAAAGCAGGGCAGGTGGATAAAACACATGCCAGCTTGGAACAGATCAGGACAGATTCACTTCTCCTCCTCCTCCATAACAAAGCACTTTAGAGTGACAATATGGATTTAACACCTTAATAATGATCTGAAGGCATGAAATTCGGGCCTATTTTATCTAAACAATGATACCATTTCAACACAATCAATGCGTGTCTGGTTGGATGGAAGGTCTCAAACTTCAGGAGGAAAGTGGCCAAGAGCGAATGGATGCCGAAAGTGACACAGCGAAAAACACATCCAGTCAACAGCAACGCCCCCCTCCCCAACACGGGTGCCAAGACAAAACCCACAGCCTTTCTCCATCAGTCATGCATCCTACCTACATTAAACAGGTATGGAGCTCCCACAGCTGTGTCTGCAGCCTGGAAGCTCAGCATCCTCTACAGCCCATCAAACATGGCGAAAAAACACACCGTCTACTGCTTATGAAGCAATGAAGCAGAGAAATCCCGGCTCGTCAGCATGTGCGCACACACACTGGCTCATCACTAAGCCGTAGTCTTTTCCAACAAAATAGCTGCTTTTTAGCAGGACTACCATCTCGTAGATGGTGCTTGCATATTTTAGTCTATGGCTAACACCCCTCCCAACCCCCATCACACAGAGTCGACATCACTAATCCGCAGTCTTTTTTAACAAAAAAAAATTCTAGCAGGACTACCATCTCGTAGACGGTGCTTGCACATTTCAGTTCATCACCAACACCCCCCCTCCTCTCACAGTCCCAATGACTCGCCTTAGCAAGTGAGCTAATGTTATTATCATCCCTCGCCCCATCCACACACAGCCTTATTCATTTCTACAACTTTATTAACTGTCCTTTAAAAAAAAGCCCACTTTGCTGAAAATGCAAATCGAGCCCCGCGTTCCCGTAAACAAGCAGTCGTACCCGGGCGGGATCACTGGCAACAACACGGGCTAGCTGCGGTCCACCATCTTGAAATAAAACCTCACACACATCCATACACACACACACACACACAGGTCTTCCTATGCGGCTCATCAATCCAAACCCACACCAAATTTCACATCGCGGAATTGTTTATCATCAATTTAACTAATATTTCGTTAGAAAAACATTATAGTTCAATATTATGTGGCTAGAGCACACCCTGAGCTGCAGGTTCAAAGTTGGTTTTGCACACTTTGCCCAATTTTAACAATAAAACCACATGAGTCATGTTAAGTCTGAGCTTTTACAAATTCATGATTCTAGTGCAGTCTATGCACAATAAGCTCCATGCACATCTACAGTTTCACTCTAATCAAGCTTCCTGGCAGTCTCTTAACATACCCAAAATGTGTTTTATTACTGTTTCAATGTGAATATTAATATTACCTACTGTGTCAGTCCTAAAAACGGGTTTTAGCTTAACGCTAACTAGCTGGCCTGGTATAACCCTCACAGCATACGACCGCCTAAACGTACATAAATGTTAAAATACGAAATTCAAGATATTGGTGCATGTTCCACAACTGCATTAAGGCCCACCACAAACACATTTGACATTTAGATATCAGCTAAATTTTGTTTATTCATTCATTTTCAGGATTTCATCCTGAAACGTTTGGCTAGTAGTTTGCAGCCACTCTACTGGGCCTGCCTGCTGATAAACAGAAAGTTTCTTACAACAAAACAGATTTTGGCGACAACGTTGGGAAGTTTGAGAAACAGATGCGAGTAACGTGTTTAATAGAGTGGTCTTGAAGCATTCCAGACATTAAATAACCGAGAAAAAGGCTCCCACTCGCAATCCGCACCACGTTAGTGTAGCTAAAAGTGCTAACGGCCATATAATGCGGTAATAACGAGGAGAGGACCAGCAAATTAACCTTCAAGATCAAACTTAAAATAACATCTCAGCATGGGCTTTAACCAAGTCATCTTTATGCTACCTTGGCTGAGTACGTTTTATCCTTGGTGCATTTTGAAAACGTCGTTTCTTCTTTCCAAGCGTTAGCTTAGCATTGCTAATGAGGTCAGAACATGCTAGTAAAGCTGCCCCGATGGTAAACAGTGGGACTAGCAGGCAACATGGAGCTTAAAAGTGCTCAAAAAACTAAAAAATGTCAGTTTTAAAATAACACCCGATCTACGTGATTGCATGAGGCAGTACCTTCCATCTCCATGTCCTCCGGCTCGCTGAGCTGCTGCTCGCCGGCTTTCTGTTGCTGCTGCTGCTGGGTGTGATGGTGGTTCATGGTCGCGGGGTCTGGTGTTGGGAGATGAAGCTGATGGTGTCTCTCGTCTTTGTCTTTCTCCACCGTGTCTGGCGTCTGGAAGGAGGGCTGTTGCTGCTGCTGCTCGTGCTGCTGGTGTTGGAGGGAAGCGAGAGGTTGCGGAGGTGGGGTGCTCAAGTCGAGCCTCTGCTCCTGGGCCTGCACGAATACGACCTCGGTCTTTCCCGCCGTCAGAGCCGGGGATGGAGGCAGGGAGGCCGGTGGGGGAGCGGGCAGAGACACGCGGACGTATTTGCTCGCTATTCGCCCAATCTCGGCGCCTTTGGTGGGGTGAGGTGGCGGGGAAGGGGGTCTGCTGCAGGCAGTGCTCTGATAGACTCCGGGCTCCAGAAATAAAAAAGGAGGCCGCGTTCTCTGCTTTCTCCTGAGAAAACACGGGTTAGCTTTAAGCTAGCGGAGAAACAGAAGAGCCCGACTGAGGCTCCAGCAAGAGAGAGACAAAAAACTCTCCGCAAAAATAAATTTTCAGATGTAAGACTCCCTGCAGGGTTTCCAGTCCGTGTGCTCCTCCGGACGTCCCTCTGGTAAGGGGGAGCGGAGAGAAGAGCTATCCATTCAAACCACCCGAACCGCCCCGAGCCGAGAAGATCAGAGCCGGGGAGCTGCAGCTCGGACAGGCCCAGCGGGCAGCGGCATCGCACATAAAGCTCTCAGGTAAACACAGGAAAATAATGGCGTGTATATGTTATTTTAGCCCGGTCAAGGCCAGAGCCAGCCTCTTTCACTCTTACACACACTCTCTCTCTCGCTTGCTCGCTCTGCCCCCTGTGTCTCTCTCTCTCTGTTTTCTCTGATGTGCAGTTTTGAGGCAAAACTCAAAATGGCGGTCGTGCTCCTCTCTGAAATGTCACATCCGCGAGGAGCTGCGCGCGCACACAAACACAGAGGGAGAGGAGCGCGCGCCCCATCACTTACAGTTTACTCGTTATTATTATTGCACATCGTTGACTGTTTACTCATTACTATTAAACACTGTTTACTCTTTCCATGTTGTTGTTGTTAATCATATTATTATTCTTCACTGTTTACTGTTTACTCATTATTATTATTACAAACTGTTTACTCGTCATTATTGTTGTTGTTGTTGTTGTTGTTGTTATTATTATATTTTGTGTTTTATTATATAAAAGAAAAGTCTAAATAGTAAACAACTGTGTGTGTACATATTCATACTGTTTACTGTTTACTCCTTATGGAGTTAAAAGTTACCGTGCAGATGCAGTTTGCCAAAAAAGATGACAAAAATGCCATAGTGAAATGAGGCATCGAATACATTTATGTTAGCATGAACAATTCATTCATTAACAATGAACTGGAGTTTTTAGGTGGTTGCTGTGTTGTATAAGTTGTTTGCTAGGGTGATGCTATGGTGTAGAAGATGGCTACTAAGTAGTTTCTAGGCAGGTGCTGAGGTGTAGGAGGTGGTTCCTATGGTATACAAGGTGGTTGCTTGGTGGCTGTTAGGTAGTTTCTAGGCAGTTGCTAAGGTGTAGGTCAGGATGTGGCTTATATGGACTTTCTAGGTGGTTGCTATGGAGTTTCTAGATGGTTGCTCAGGTGTAGGAAGCAGTTGCTGTGGAGTTTCAAGGTGGGTTCTAGGCGGCAGGGCTCTCTCAGTATTTCTTGTGGAATTTTCTTTCTAGCTCTTATTATTATGACTATTACTATTATTATTATTAATCTGTATTTTATCATATAAAAGAGAAGTATAACTTGTAAACAGTGTGTAAGAACACCACAAACACACACGAAGAGGGGTGCATGCATTCACTGTTTGGACTTTTGTTTTACATGATGAAATATAAAATAATTTCAATAAAGAGAAATAATCAACAGTGAAAACCCTTGTTTTGAATGACATACATATTGTGTGTGTGTGTGTGTGTGTGTGCGTGTGTGTGTGTGTCTCCACAGTGTATGTCTGTAATTGGCTGTGAAAGATTATTTCCGTCTGAGTTTTGCATGATTTTTATGTTTTTCTTGAAATGTTAAAATGATCAGATCAGATGGAAAATGTGCTGTTTTGGAAAGACAAGAATGTTTTACAAGTGTTGAAGTAACCAGATGTTAAGGATTCGCACTGAAATGTATTTTTTACACACACAAAAACGAGGAGATACACTACCAGCACATGCTATGTTCTATATTTGCATGTTACTCACGTAATATGAAAATATGTGAGTAACAAACAAACTTTTTGCAAATAAATATTCACTATTCAAGAAAATTTCTTACTTTTTCATTAATCACTACTGACCTATAAAAAGCCACCCGGTACTTATAATGTGGGTACTGTATATATATTTAAAGAAATATGTCAGTAAATTTCTCTACAGTAAACTGCTTCACTTCAGGTCAAGTTACCTGAAGTAATTACGCCAAATCACTTTGTTTACTCACCGTTGAAATCAGAAAGAAGGTTTGAAAAATGCATTGAATTCCCTGATATCCCAAACATATAAGATATTACCTCTGTTGCCTGTCCATACACACACACAGCCACCCATCATAGTTTCATAACATGTAATTATGTGCATTTTACACCTCAACATTGTCAGAGGTCTCACGATAAACCAGTATTCCATTAAAAGGATGATCAAATACATCGAGCTGATGATTATCTGAAAGTCTAAGCCTATGTCTCCATTGAGTCTGGTGCAGTGAGCCATCCGCTAAATAACTCATTAGACACACAGACAGATAAATACATGCATACACTATATGGACAAAAGTAATTGGACACTCTTTATAATTACCTAAGTTCAGATGTTTCAGTCAAATCCATCTCTTATCTGTGTAAAAACAAAAAGAAAATCCTAATTCAGGTAGATAGACATAATAATACACGTGCAAATAACTGCAGCAGCAGGCCAGAATGTACAGAATATAATAGATAAAAGGTGTTTACAGTGGCCTTTGGGGTATAAGTTGGGGTATAAGAACAGTTAGATTGTATTTATGTGTCACTCTAAAAAAAGCCTGGAATCACTCTGCACAGTGCCAAGCATCTTGTGAAGCAGAGAAAAGCTCTTTTCCACTGGAAGCAGGAGCACTGGAAATGCGTCTTCTGCAGTGATGAATTGTGCTTCACAAGCTGGAAGTCTAATAGATAAATCTGGATTTGGTTGATACAAGGAGAACAGCAGCTTCTAGAATACATAGTGGCTACAGCAACATCTGGTGGAAGGAAAATAATGGGTTCTTTTTGAGGTTTGAGTTTGGCCTCTTAGTTATATTCGGCCCCTTACTTATAATTACGTACATATATGCTAAAGGAAAGCCTACAACTATTCCACACATATGACAGTGTGCAAACAGTGCCATATTCTTCAGCGGCCTGTATGGAAATTTAAAGTGAACCCAGCCTTCTACCGATAGTGTGATTTTCTAATAAATCACACCGTGCGACATGGATAACATGCTATACAATCATATATGATGTGTGTGTAGATATACAATGTTGTGTGTGTAGATGTGTGATGGTGTATGAAGGTCTGTATGATGGTTTGTGTGTGAAGGTGTGTAGATGTATGATGGTGTGTGTGAAGGTGTGTAGATGTATGGTGGTGTGTGTGAAGGTGTGT
>JBBPDC010000028.1:552340-569502 GCA_037974485.1 Hemigrammopetersius urotaenia
GGCTTTTATGCCACTAAAGATTTAAACACACACACACACACACACACACACACACACACACACACACACACACACACACACACTCCACATACAGCACACAACCTCTCTAAGACTGGCTCTCTAAGACGGGAAAACGGTGTCAAGCGTAACCTCCACAGACAGAATAAGGATTAATCCTTAATTGGCATTTGAGTTACAGCTGAGAAAGTACTAATTGCCCTGTGCTGCACAACTTGTATTCTGCTTATTGACTTTTTATAACTCGACTACTTTGCCTAATCTAGCTCTTCTTTTCTTATTGAAATAATCTGCAGCTGAGCTACTTTAACCGCGCATCTGCTTCCTAAGCTATGGAAAGTAAAGAAAAGCCAAAAGAAATGTCGTACTTAAGTTTCTTTATAAACTATGGATGCCGTTTCTCTAGCCTGAAAACAACGAAACCGATTCACACTGTACTGGCTATGAGCCCTGACCTGCACACAACAGTGACAGATACGACCACCAAACCAACTTCTAGTAACCACATGTAAACACAGACATTAGAATCAATACCAAGGCGTGGCTAAAAAGTATGCAGTGAGTTTGTGAAAGAGTCTCTAGGAATCTGAAGGTCTGGGAAGGCCTGAGGTCAGCAGAAAGCCTTGGGCACTTTGGTCAATGGGATGCCATGTTTCTATCTATTTCTCTATGTATCTGAGAGTGTATATATATGTGTATATATATATATATACACACACACACACACACACACACACACACATATATATTCAGTCATATGCAAGAGGTCGAATGGTATGTTGTTCCTTTGGCATATGACTGTACACACACACACACACACACACACACACACACACACACACACACACACACACACACACAATTGTAAATGTACTGTATACACAACAAGCCTAACAAGCCATTCATTGTCCATTTTATGGACTCCAGCAGAACTGCTGTGCTTGATTCACACACAGACACACACACACACACACACACACACACCACACCACACACACACCCACACACTAACAAGCCACAACCATGCCAGACCCATGCTAAGAATGATCCAACATACTCTAAGAATACCTGCAGGGGCCTGATCAATAATGAACAGAGTAAAGTGAGTCTAACAGATGAGGCAAAGAAACTCATGGATGTACTACAGTATGTGTGTGTGTGTGTGTGTGTGTGTGTGTGTATATGTATATATGCATTGTTGGCTGCCCTGCCACTGCTTCACTCAGGGGAATGGACTCAAGCTATTTGCTCCAGGATCAATATAGTATATAAAACAAAACAAAAAATACACACATACACACACACACACACACATGCACATACACACATATGTGTATGTGTGAGACATGCTCTGGACCAAAGAGACTTGGCACGTCAGCATCCCTGATCCAAGCTCCCCTTTGTACTTCCACTTTTAACACAGAAAATCCCTCATTCAGCCGCCCCCCATCCCCTCGTCCCCAAATTCCGAGCTTAGAACAAAACAAACATACAAACAGAGAAAAAATGTCACGGTACCAATTTCTGCCCATGTGGAAACTTTGAGATGTCTTAAGGTGATGTTGGGATGCAGACAGTAAAACTTTGTGAGTGTGTGCGCGCATGTGTGTGTTCCCTACTCTATGTTAACTCTACAGAAATCGAGTGCTACTATACAGATCTGTGAAATGTACACAAAAAATATCATTTACTCTTCGTAAGTTCATAGTTTTCCTTAATGACGTATTTCTGAATATGAATTTACAAGTGATTTACAGGTGTCATATATTCAAAATAGTTCCTCCGGTATCTGAGGAATTAAAAAAGCTCTATTCTTACAGCAAATAAAGAAAGAAAGGAGAAAAAAACGGAGAAGAGGTCGTTATCTTTGGAGGGATAGCAGACTCAGATAGAAAGACTTCATTTTTTTCTTCTTCTTTACAGTTTGAGTGCGGCTACAGGTGACGGGTCGAGAGACGGGGAGGCGGAGCTGGTGATGCGTTTCACCTGCCGGTGGGAGGGAAAAAAGCGAGGTGGTTCACCTTACAGCACAGAACGAGGGAGAAAAAGTGGCCGTGGCTACGCAGGCTAACCAGTTTAACAGGATTTTTTCCCCCATCTTCTTCTTCCTCCTCTGAGACGGCAGGGTGGCAATGAACATGGTCGTGTTTGTTTTCCACACTTATGCTATATTTTCATCCTGTTACAAAGAGGTTTGTGATCATAACATCATAACAAAAGCATATAAAGCGTTACATTTGGGTTGCATGCCACTAGTATTATTTTTCCATGTAATCAAAAATACATTTGGGGGTTATTATAAGGGGTGAAATCAATAAACAAAACAAATCAGTAATTAAATTTGAAAAAAAAAAATCTATGAATGCCATACATGATTACAAGACCTTGATATTTTACATGTGCATATTGCTTACACGTTAGCTTCTTCAAGCAGCATTTAATATGATATACATGTTCATGATAATGAGACAGAAGATACCAAAGGCATTCTAAATGGGCTTCAATAAAGAACGTTGGGTAAGCTGAAAAGAAATGGCGGCTATTCGTTTCGGAGGGCGCGATATGAAAGCGGCTCGGCATCGAATGCTTGCCAATCGGCATGGTCTCGCCCTTTCTTTCAGCTCTCTCTGGACGCATAAGAACAAACAAATGTTTCACCACGCGAACACTTGACTGGACCACAGCTGACTGAGCTGGAACTTCTCCTGGCTCTCTCATGTCTAATTGAGTTTGGAGAGCGAAAGTGACTGTGCTGGAGGACCTTGGACAAGTAAACAACTGCAGTAGACGCAGTAAACAGTAAACGCAATACGCAAGCACAAACTTGTCTCCAGGTGCTGCACAACAGAACTATCCTGAAACTGTATTTATTTATTTATTTTTGGGATGTGTGGTCGAATACACCTTGAAGGGGTGGAACAAAGGTTTAGGCCTGGCGGTCTTCTGTTTCAGCCGCGTGAGTCGTGACCCAATGTTCTCGTTCGGACTTTGAGCTTACCCAAGGTTTAGCATGCAGAGCGCTTTTGAAATGCATGAATGGCGAGGACATGGCAAGAACCCGCCGCCCCACCAAAGTAAATGTCTTTCTGAAAGAAATGCTCAGATTTGGTTTCACAGTATATGCAAACTAAATCAAAGCGAGACACGTTAGACCCAAAGTTGTCCACCACACACGTACAAACTGTCAGTACCCTGTTTTGGTTGGAGAAACAACGAAACATTCCCAAGAAGATGGTCACCGGCTCGCATCTTGGTTTTGCGATGCTACAAAACCGAGGTCAAACTGGCTTGTTTAGTACAGGTCGAGCTTTCAGCCACCTTTAATCTGTCAAGGCGCATTGACTTCAGGTAAGTATATGAGTCTCTAATAACAAAATGAAACCAGAACGGGAAAAAAAATTATAAAGCAGTACGTGCAAAATTAATCTATTCCTGACGGTATTCGAGAAATACGCTTCGAAAAGCAGAGATGGGAGGATAACTAATGATTATTGTGCTACCACATAGGCTAAAATTCTAAAGGTCTAAGTAGGGATTAGAATGCCACAATCCCAAAAATCTATAGTAATAGAGAATAAAAGCAACAATGCTATGCTTTCATTGCTTTGAGTGCCATGAACAAAACACCCTCGCTTGCCTCGGGTTTATTTCAACAACTCCTAAAGCATTAAATCCAGTCGGGCTGATTCAGGTAAGCTCTCATTAGCCTCTTTTCTGTGAAGAGGGCCAGTGCAGAGTGGGGATATACCTGATACACCAGCGACCTCAGAATACAGGCTGGTCCGGGAAGCGGTCCATCTGTCTCGGCATTTGCTCGGGTTGAGAATGCTCGGGACCCCATCCAGCTTCACCAGTTAACTCACCTGTCTAGCTGGCTGTCCGTGATTTGCCCAGGAAATATTCGCTTCCCTAAAAGGGTGACTAAACAAATGCCCAAAAACCTTTGGCAAGCGCTATCTGAGATGACTTGCTGATACATGAAAAAGTGATATCTGCAAAAAGAGAGAGTACTTGAAAGTACTTATTTTTGTTTCTTTTTCTTTTTCATTAATGATGTGGGTGACTATGGCATCCTAAAGTGAATAAATACCTTGACTACACAAAGAGCATTAAACGTCTGACTCAAGACTAGGTATTTTCTTATACACTCGTCTATTGCTGAACTGAGAAGAAGTGAGGACCCGAGGAGCTGAGTATGCACTGGGCTTGTTGGCTATGTAAGGCATTGCATGCTCTGAAATGTACATGTCATTGGATATTCGACCATCCCTGGAACAGTACGAGGTGGTGGACTTGATGGAGGACCTCAGATTGTTCTCGTTCCTCGCTTTGATGGGCGCCAATTGTTTGTAAATGTCTGAGGAGCTTCTGCCATGGACCAGGCGCGCGTCATCCCGTATGGCCTGCAAGAACGGGTTGTCCGTCGTGTGGTCGGGGTAAAGGGACTTGCTGCGCTTGCTCTCCTCCAGGTTGTGGTTGAACAACATGGACCTGCTCCCGAACAGTTTGTCGGACTTGAAGTTGAACAAGTTGGCATACGGGCTGTCCTCCAGAAATCGGTCCTTCTCCTTGAGGCTAACGCTGCGTGCCGGCCTGTTCAAGTCCACCTCCTTGGGCTTCTCCAGCATGATGTTGTCGAAGGAATGCTGGCGACTGAGCCGCAGACGATTCCTCTTCTGCACGTGCGGCCCATCCGTCTGCGGCCAGTAGTGGCCGAAGGTGTCGTCGTGGGGCATGCTAGGGCTGATCATTGCCTCATGCAGCATCTGGTCTTCGCTGATATCGTACAGGTTGCCCGTATGCAGGCAGGCCTCGCAACGGTTGTAGGGCGAGCGCATGGGTGCATAGGGGCCTGTGGAGTAATTTGGCACCTTTGACAGACAGCTCCGGCAGTGTGTTTGTTTGAAGCGATCATTGCTTTCATGTGGGCTGAGGTCCTTGTCCTTCACACTGTAGTGTTTGTTGTAAGCGTTGTCAGGCAGGAGGTCCACATCCGTGTGATGCAGGGGACTGCTGTTGAGATGGATGATGGGCTGTTCACATTTTCTGTAATTATCATTGTGGTCTGAATAAATTTCGGGGAAATCCAAATCATCAGCTGCTAGGCCTCTGCTCTCCCTGTAATGCAGAGGATCCGAGTGCAAACTCAGCTCCCGGTCAGAGTCAATGGTGTAGATTTTTTCTCGGCCAGATCCGCCCTGCTTATTCTTTAAGTAGGACAGCTCCACTTCGCTGCAATCCCTAGGGTATTTTGACGTCATCGATCTTTTTTTTAAGTTGTCCTTGGACTTCAGGTGCTTGTTGTTGTCTGGATCCTTGTATGAGGCAGCCCTGCTGGAGCAGTCGGAGATGTCGGAGTGGGCCGCCTCCTCTGGAAGGTAGCGCTGGCTCTTCATGGACAAACGGGGGTCCGGGGCCAAAGTTTCAGGCCCTTGACCCTGTCGTACGGTATCCACAGACTTCTTCCAAAGAGCCCTGGGTTTAGCAGATGCCTGAGCATCTGCGCTTACAGCAACCTCCACCGTATTTGGGTTAGATTCGTTCAGAGTGAGGGGGTGCTGGCCCTGGAAGATGTAGTTGTTCAGGTGGTCTTTGTGGCGGTTGGCCAAGTAGGTCTGGATGTCGCTGGAGTCCCCGTAGATGTCCTTCTGGGCATAGCTGCGGTTGTCTGTGTACACAAAGTTCCCCTTTTCAGACATCAGGTCCATGATCATGGGCCCAGCAGAGTGCATGAACTCCCCGCCGCGTTTGGGTGAGTTCACTCTGGAGCCGCTCAGGTTGGTCATGTTGGTCATCTGCTTGGCCGATTTGATGAGCTTCAACATGTTGGCCTGAGGGCTGAAGTCCAGGTCAGAGGACTTTTTCTTCATATCAATGTGCACGCCATGAATGCAACTCCAAATGCCCTGGGAAAAAGGAAGGAGGGGGAATAGTGTTAGTGACGATATTGCAACTGTTTCAGAAGCCCCAAAGCAACAAATAGTGGATGGTTGTATCTCATTAATTAGCATTTTTCAAACTTTATGTCTAAAACATTCACCTGCCTCAAACTGACTGAGTAATAATCACAATTAGAGATGCTTATGTGATTTCTAACACTGAAATCTGATGATTCCTGAACCTTTTGTGCATTTCTAGAGATGGCAGTATGTCATGCAGTGTGGGAAACCACATAAGCAAGCCTTTGTGAAATGACTCAACAACCTGACACAATTTGAGGGGTATACTGGTAATCATAAGTCTTAGTGCACAAATTGCACAATGCTGACTAGTAAACATAAGTTTACATAATTTGTTAGCTACCTTAGCCTCCAGTGCAAAATTAAAATGCAAAATCTTGGTTGATCAACTACATTTGGAGTAAAGAGAAAACAACTGGTGGGGTGTTGATCCCCAGTCCTAGGGAGTGAGGGTTTGTTCCATGTATGAGAAACTGAACACATTTAATGTATAACTAATCATTTAAAGCATGTATATTCTTTACATATCAAACACATTGTATTTTAGTCATCATAAATAACCTAACGTTTTCTAACTCAACACATTTCCTCAGAGGGCAGAATTTCCTCCTCCTGCACTCCCAAACTTTTATGAGCTTCTTTTGCTGACTAATGTTCTTCTAATCTCTCTCACCCCATATATCTGCATTTCATTATCTCAGAAAAACCAGGCAAGGGCTCGGACATGTTCCTTTGCACACAATGTGAAAGTGACATCAGGTGCATGCAAATGTATAAAAAAGGCCAACACCGCACCAGTGTGGAGGCTGGCACTTTATGAACAGACTCTCGCAGTGTCAATAAAAACTCTCCAGACATGAATTAAATGAATACTTAATCTTAACCGGGACAAATACCAGTCAACATTTCATCTCTGCTTTATTTCCCCTCACAGACAATAGTCATGTCAGCTCATAAACCAGCTTCTGACGTTCTGTGGCTCAATAGCTTTGGCCCCCAATGAATTGCTAATTGGATCAGAGTGGAGACGTTTGCACATCAGACTGTCTGTTCGGTGAGTGCTTTTCTCTTGAAGGCTGGTCTGCGCATACCCAAGCCATGGCTTGTTTATCAACACACTTCAGCTGACATGTGGGAACATGACACTAGCAGATAAGTCCCAGTTTGTCTAGAGGCTACCGGCCCATGTTATGACTGGGGGATGCTGGGGGTTATCAAAATAATTTCCTGTTCATCACCTTGATACCTTGATCATTTACAGATAACGGCGATGAAACCCCTACACACATTTCAGCCTAGAACATACCTGGGCTGAGATGTGTACGAGGTAGGGGTGGCCCTATACCCCTTTTTCATATCCAGTACTGATATTGCAATGTTTGGCAAAACCGAACATCTTAAGCTGTTAATCACACATTTGTCTGGATGCACTAAATCTAAAATAGCTCCCTACTTCCTCTGGAGGGCGCTGTGTAGGTCATATCAATTCTAGTTTCTACACCTGTGTAGCGCACAGTGTGTCCATTATGGAATTCTGCGCAAACTACTGATTTGCTAGTGGCTCTTTGCTGCACATAATATACACTGTGTGCAGGAGTCTGTGTTTTAAGTGCACTATGTAGGGAGCAGGGAGCCGTTTGGGACGCAGACCTGCTGCTCATCTTTGTTACTCGTGTCCTCATCTGTGTGTCCTTCTTTATGCAATTACATCATTGTTCACATTTTTTCCCAAATGTCAATCTGTGACTGTAGCACATATTGGCCCAATACTGATACTGAGTATCAAATCAGCACATCCCTAGTACAGAGAGACCTGAAAGTATTAGCACTGTCAGTGACTATCATTTCTGAACCAAATTTTCAACACAGACAAGAGCACTTTGAAATCCCACTTCAGATACAAAACAAGCTCCTGAAGGAACAGTGGCATTTCACCTCTGCGGCACTTTATGACAGAAAACTAGGGTCGAACAATATACAGCTATAGGCAAACATTCCTAATTAAATGATAATTTATTGATTTTCTAAGTGACAATAAACACATGTTACCTTCAGAGGATACATTTCCAGCTATTTTGATTTGTTTAATATATTGGAAAAAAAAACATAACATACAATATAATGTGCCATAACTTTTGCACAGGTTTCCTCTCCAGTAAGTTAAATTGAGCAAAGAGACACTAATTGGGTATTAAAATGCTCAGAGCATGTCTACAGATTTGCACTTATAAAATCAAAAGTTAATTTTGGTCAAAAAAATATAATGCGGGCCAATCTTTAACCACATCAATGACATCTGTTTAAAAACTACCCTCCTCTTTTAATTACATGGTTTTCCAAAGCTGTTGCTTTTGCTCAATTCATAATGAACAGGAAGGAACAAAGCCATTTTTGCCTCCAAACCTGATGTTTCGAACAATGAAACCCATGAATAGGAACATGCTTCATGCTTCAGTGGCCTTTCATTGTTAAAGACTTATTCGGATGTCAGTGAGTTAATCCAAGCACGATGATATCTTACATACTAACCTCTCCGCACTGCTTTCAAAATGGAAAGTGGTCTAACTTATGTGACTGTTGGCCTGTTATGTGACTGTTGGCCTCATTGCACATGAATAAATGAAAGGGGACATATTATGCAAAACTCACTTTTTTGAGAAAAAAAAACAAGTTATAAAAGGTCTATGGGCTACGAAACATGTTCATGAAGTTCTTTGCGCAAAATTACTCTCACATAAAGAGATTCACCGGCTTTATTCGTCACGGTTTCAGGCCCTTTCAAAATGAGCCGTTTGGATTGCTTCCTTATTCTGACATCAGAATTAGCATAGAACTGCCCCTCATCTGTTGAGCCTCACCCACTGGATTAGTTCTGCCATTTTTGTCTGCTGGTTTTACGAGCATGGATAAGACAGTGAGCGCTGTGTCTACAGGCAGAGGCGAGTCACTCATGAAGTGTTGTGTTCATCTAGCTCTGGGTCCGACTCGGGGTCCAACATACAGCGCTGCTAGCTCCTCTGTTTTCTTCCTTTTTCACGTGTGTTAAATGTCCAAATACTTTTGTCTATCTAGTGTATCTCTCACTCTTTCTTTCTCCCTTCCTCCCTTCCTCCAGCCTGGTCACCATACAGGCTAGAACCACTGTCTCAGATTGAAGGAATGGAAGGAAAGAAAGAAAGAAACACTTTTACTGGTGTTAAGGACATGGATTCTAATGTAAAATCCAGAATTTAAACATGCAGCGTAAGCATGTGATGGGTGGGGCGTGGCCAGAATCATCTTATTTGCATAAAAGTGACGGCTCGTTCTGAAAGGGACTGAATAAAGATGGTGAATCTCTTTATGTGAGAGTGATTTTGCGCAAAGAACTTAATGAACGTGTTTTGTAGCCCATAGACCTTTTATAACTAAAGTGAGTTTTGCACAATAAGTCCCAATTAATTTATTTGTTTCGATGTGTAACAGCATTCTAACAGCATCTGTGTGGGCATCTACTCTTTACTGCAGTGCATCAAGCAATAAGGGTAGCATAGAGATTCCTTTACATCAGGGGTGGGCAGATCAGTCCAGAAAGGGCCGCTGTGGGTGCAGGTTTTCATTCCAACAAGCAGGAAGCACATCTGATTCCACCTCTGTAATCAGTTGGTCTTGGTTTTCAGTTACTCAGGTCTGGCTTCTTCTTGGTTGGAAAGAAAACCTGCACCCACTGCGACCCTTTCTGGACAGGTTTGCCCACCCCTGCTTTACATGGCGACACAGTACACATCCTAACCCAAATTACTATGACCAACGTTTACATGCCAATCAACTCCTCTGGGGATGGATTTTAAGCATCTCTACAGTGAATCCATTCTGAGAATCTGTTGATGATCCCTTTTTTGATCTACCACCGGAGAGGTTACGGCATGTGCACCTCTGCATTGGCGGGAAATAACTTCTGAGCTTTCTGTGTTGTTGAAAATAATCAAGGCTTCCTTTCCCGTTAAATGCACCAGGATATTTTTTCTTGAATGGCTGGAACGACTGATTCAGGACGGAGCTTTGTTTCACTGCAGTACCAATCCAAGACAGCTATTGAGTGACATGTTCCACCTCCACCGTCATCCTAATTAGAATGGTTGTTCGTCACAAACACAGAATATATCATAATACTGTGCAATATATCTTGATGTGCAATACTGTTACCGATGTGCAACACATTTCTATTCCAAATACTACTTCTCTCTTGATAACTGCATTTTTGTAATTTCACAATTACATTTTTCTGATAGAGGTACTAAGGTGTAACTGTCTATACTTATTACTGTACAGTCTCAATCACTGTTTAATTTTATTCATGTGATTTCATTATTTTATTATTATTATTCTTATAATTATTTATGTGGTTTTTATTTTTTTAAATTTTTTTTTAAAAATATATATATTGTTTTTATTGTCTATGCTCTGTAAGGTGACCTTGGGTATTAGCGCCCTCAAATAAAATGTATTATTATTATTATTATTACAGAGTGTTTTAATTTTAACTTAAACTATATTCTCCTCTTTGTATACTTTGTATCATGGGTAAGCTGTACTATATTTTTTTTCTTAATATATTTCTAGTCTATATTCTAGTAGATATTCAGGTATTTTTATTCTGTATCGTTCTGTCTTGTGTGAGTGTGCAGTCGTGATGTGAACAGTTTCCTCCGGGATAAATACAGTTCTCTGATTCTGAGAATAAAACAATCGACAGTTTTCTTGCTTCGTTAAGGCATTCTTTCAATGCAGCAACAGCGCTGGCAAATCGCCGGCCTTGAGGAGCTTAGTTGAATGGGTACCAGTGTAAACTGAATGTAGCACTTTGTTCACATTCTGCAGCCTACCAGGCACCAAATGTTATCAGGATTACACGGCATCTGTGGGGTCTCACCCTGCTGATGCTGAAGAGAAGGCCGGGTTTGCCAGAACACACTCCGGTGAAGCAGTAGCGAAGCCTCCAGTAGAACAGGTGCTCCCACACAAAGGTGATGAGGCTGAGGCCCATGGCTGTGGCCAGCATATAGAACACTCCAGCCATGTTGTCCACGTCCAGCTGGCTGCTCATCACCTCGTTCTTCTCGTTGTGGCAGATACCAGTCAGCCACTGAGCCTCCAGCTCCTCCATCTCACCTGGACAAGCACAAAACACACACGTATATGTTTATATAGGGAAATTGCAGGATTGATCACAGGGGAGGTCATAGGAACCAGGCATCTGCCTCTAAGAGCTCCCTCACAGAAAGTTATTTGTTAAAGAAATTCCCAAAAAGGACTTCGATAAACTCTAATAAAAGGAAGCTCACCACGAGACGTAATAAAATTATATTTCTTGCAGCAATGGAACAAGTCGCAACAGTCAGACCAAGGTCTTACAGAGGAGTTGTACGTTCGTCAGTTTATCTAGCAGTAAGCAGTGTGTGTCGTTGTCGTTAGCTAATAGTCAAAACAAAGACTGTGTATCTTCTCCATTCCCATTCCAGTTGGGTCACCACATCCTTCTATCAGGGATACAGAGAAGACAGTACTCACAGGGAGATGAGCAGAGATTAACTCAGGTTACAGGATTATAAAACTCAAAGGTACAGATAATTATTACATGTGTGCTTGAACTCGCTAATATATATAATTTTTTATTATTAATAAATTATTAATGAAGAATAACGTAGGAAACATTAATAAAGATAACATTTCTCCAACATTTTTGAATAAAATGGATTCGAAAACCTGAGACGTTGCTTTACATTAGCTTTGACAGATGCTTTTGCTCCCATTCATTGCCGAGGAATATGTGGAAAAACAGTCCCCAAAGAAAAAGTTGTTTTTTTTCAGATTTAGCATCATTACATCAATTATGGTGATTATGATCAAGCAGTCATAACATATACAAGACACTGGTGATTTTGGAGAGGTGAGGTTTCTGTACAATTAACCATTTTACATCATATTACTCTGAATGACTTCGTATCTTCGTATAATAGTCTGGGCATAAAGGTCTGGGCACCCCTGGTTAAATTCTCTTTATACGCTGGAATTTTTCTGAGTAAGAAGTATCAGTATCGGTCCAAAGTGGACCAAAATCACGGAACTGGTTACTGGAAAAAGCCTGACCTGTCACATAAAAACTTTGAGCAATGAGACGTTAAGTGAGACACAAAGACGGACAGTAGGGCTGCGTCCCAAACGACTCCCTGCACCCTTACATTGTGCACTTAAAATAGAGACTCCTGTACACAAACAGCGTAAAATACGTCAAACAAAGTGCCGCTGATGATCCAGTCATGTGTGCAGAACTCCATAATGGACACACTGGGCACTGCATGGGTGTAGAAACTAGAATTTGATCATTTACACAGCGCCCTCTAGAGAACCTATTATTAACAGCTACTGACAGATTTAATCCTACACATTTTAATGCAGGATTATCATTTATTTGAATTTAACGTACTGAAAGAACACTTCAATAAATATATACAAAAGTTTGGGCGCCCTTCTAGTCGATCCAGCAACTCTGAATGACTTTGCTCATCAGTTGAATTATGCAAAAATGCAGAATAATTATTTCCTTCTTATATGCAGCCGCACACACATCAGCGAGCACTGCTATCACGACGCTGACAAAAGTGTCGTGTAAAATATTTAATTCATGAGAAAATGAAGTACTTTTAAATCAAGCGAACTCGGTTTAGCGTTCTGTCATGAAACTTTCCACACTTCTGGCACGCGGCGCAGAGAAGGAGTAAAACACACACTTGAGCGCCAGCCATATGCCGGCTCCATCTGAGAGCGTTTTTTTTCATTCCCTGCCTCTACAAGGCTCTGCCAAAATGATGATTCTGTCATTTATCAAGCTTTATGTTGGAGCGGCGATGTTGAAGGAGACGGGACTGTTGGTGCTGATTAAAAGAAGAGTAAAACAGATGGATGTCATGTAATGAAAAATAATCCAGTCCTGCGTGCGCTGGGCTGGTTGGAGACGCCGGAGGACGAGGACTGTAACCCCCATGGCTCCAAAACCACCCGACCCTTAGATCAGCGGTCAAAAAGGCTGTATTCTTTGAGCGTCGTTTTTTAATGACATTAACAACGAATTGTCTCATGAGGAGGTTACAGCTTATATAAAAGGCTGACGCTCCTTAATCCGACTGGATCCGCAGACTGTTTGGAAAAGATCTAAGGAACGATATTAATAATACAAGCACTCTGAGTCAGTTACTCGCGGACACAGATGGGAAGAAGAAGAATTCAGAATATTCTATTAACTCGCCTATACATTCTGTTTACCCCCCCCCGCGTTAAAAATAACATCAAAGAGATATTTATAATCTGGCGAGTGTGTGCTGTGGACGTCCACGGAGAGGTCGGCGCCGTATCGCGTGGGCTGAGGCTCGCCGCTTTTACTACCTTCATGGTCCTGAAGACATTCCTGCTATTCTCGGAGGTCGCCGGCGGAGGGGGGGGGGGGGGATGGGGGGGTTGGTACCTGACGCTGATCCT
Organism: Hemigrammopetersius urotaenia; assembly: GCA_037974485.1. Classification (NCBI taxonomy): domain Eukaryota; kingdom Metazoa; phylum Chordata; class Actinopteri; order Characiformes; family Alestidae; genus Hemigrammopetersius; species Hemigrammopetersius urotaenia. The sequence continues at coordinate 565,834 of JBBPDC010000028.1, forward strand.
GGAGTAACCCCTTACCCAGCTAGAACACACCTCATCGCAACAACAACTCAAAACAAGAAAACTAGCTGCATTTTTTGCTGTTTTTGTTTGTGGTTTTATTCATTAATGTATTAATAACTCGATGAAATAAATAAACACATGTTTCAATCAATCAATCAATAAATCAATCTATCAATTTATCAATCAATCGATCAATACATCGCTCATAGATCAATGTCAAATCCATTACAAATGATGACTGAATACCTAAAAAGTCCACTTCACCCCACAGTTTTAAGCAGCTTTTTGCATATTTATAAGAAAGGAATACTTTACTCGAGCAATTAACATCTTTAGAAAAGAAATGTAACTAAATATTACATTTATTACAAAATATTCTAAGCATATTAACTGTATTATTGTTATTATCTTTTGACACTGAATCTCTGAATGTATGGACTACTTTACTTTATAATGTAGAAGAGCTTATTGTGTCATTCCGTGGAATCGGTACATTTTGTGTCCCAGAGAAATCCTTATTCAACAGGTCTTCCTAATCCTAAAAATGATGAAATTTTCACATTTGTATATTGTTCTAAAAGTAATCATATTGTAAAGCAAAGTTTTTAGCATGAACACATGTCACCTCTATAAAATTTAAATCTTTTTATCAGTGTTCCCTGATTTCAAGTCAACCCTGTTACTGGCACAAAAAAAACCCCTGAAAAATAATGGCAACAGGGAAATAAGGAAGCAACAGAAAGAGGGTTTCCGACATTTAAGACATTTAAAATTAACTTTCTCTCTTCTACAATGTAGAATTTTGTTGTTTTATGAGATTGTAGGGGGTGGGGACATCATACCGCCTCATTCCTGTTACCAATTTTTAACACACTCATAAAAATAATATTTTTTGTATCTTGATATTTACCATAAATAAATAAATAAGATCATTTCAAACTTTATGACATCTGCCCTTGTGACCTTGAGCATTAGGTAACTACAGGCAAATTAGCTTGAAATCGTCAACCCTGTTACTATCAGTCCTGTAACTTTTCTATGATGACATATAACCTTTCATACAATAAATACAATAAATAGTCTGAGATAGCACCAGAAAATTTATTGTCACCTTTTTTTTTGTTTTCTTTTAGAGATATTAAAAAAATTAAGAAAAGAAATGATATTCTATTTAAACTTTTCAAAGTGGAATGACCCTATTTAGCATAAAATCAGTTAGGCTTGATTCAGTTTAACTGATTAATCCCTTCATTCACTTAAGAAAATTGTGGCTATCTCTTTCCCAATTTTCTTTAAAGTAAACGTTTCAGTTTGCAGTGAGAAGTGAAAATAAAATCCTGAGTTGTTTTAAACTGCTTTGTACGGATAACTGTGAATGTCTGACCAAACCTTCAGAGTTGATTTGGGTGTGTTTGAGTGTAAAGCACCTAAACGTACAGGACTGAGCCTCTCCAGGACCAGGGCTGAGGTGCCTTAACATTACCAAGCTTCCACTGGACTGAGGTTAAAGCCTTTGCTGCACAAACTGAACGCCGACCACAGCCCAGCTGACTTCGATCTGACTTTTATTGTGGTCACATGACTAATTATCACACATGTATTTGATCTAGTAGCGCACATGAAATCTCAAACACGATCTCTTTTACATGTTTTACAGACATTAATTAACACAGTGGAGAAAATGTAATGTAAAATAATGTAAAAAGGAGTCTGTGCAACAATAATAGCACATTTTCTATCACTGCTACATGTAATACATTACGCAAAGAAGTACTTTCAACGTATCTTTTTCCAGGGTGTGGTGTATATGTTGTCTTACAATAATGAGAAATGTAGGAACTCACCATCACCGATGATGGCCAGGATGGCCAGGTCCACCTGCCGCTTCCAGGCGGAGCCCTTCTGTAGGGCGATGCCATAACCAGTGGTGGCGAAAATGTAGCCGCTGCCGATGGTCACCAGCTTGCAACCCTCGTCTCTCCCGGCCATGTAGTTCAGCACAGCCGCGTCGTATATGAAGGCGTCCAGTTTACTGATGAGGGAGAGAGAGAGAGAGAGAGACAGAGAGAGACAGACAGAAATAGAGAGAGAAACAGAGAGAGAGAGACAGAGACAGAGAGAGACAGAGAGAGACAGACAGAAATAGAGAGAGAAACAGAGAGAGAGAGACAGAGACAGACAGAGAGAAACAGAGAGAGAGAAAGACAGAAAGAGAGAGACAGAGAGAAACAGAGAGAGAGAGTTCAAATCTAACTTTGAGTATATATTTCTTTAGGGCGGCTGGTGGCCTGGAGGTTAGGGAGTAGCCCCTGCACCAGGAAGGCCATGGGTTTGAATCCCAAGTCTGCCACTGAGGTACCCTGGAGAAAAGTACCCTCACTGCTCATTGGGCGCTACGTTGCTGCTTCAGTTCACATGTGATTATAAGAGGCCACTTTACTTATTAATGAACTGCACTTCAATCAGCTGCTTGTTAATAAGTAATTTTTGCTGTTCCTTAAGTCAGTGTGTTGCAGGTTCTGTTGGTTCAAATTTTTATGGTTCAGGCAGCTGTTTAGTGTTCTAGCAGTACTGACCATGCCTATAATATATAGAGTGTGATGTCATTTATCACAATAAGCAGCTATGATAATGTATCTTTGCATGTTTAATGCTTTCAAAGCTACTTGAACACACACCGAATGTTCGTGACGCTTTCCTGACAGGCCGGTCCCTGGCCACACCATGATTCGCAGAACAGCAGTGTTAATAAGGTGAGCAACAAACAAATCGCTGAGTCACACTCTGCAGTTCGGATGATTCCACGCTGGTCTCACCAGCAGCCACAGACGCATAACGGCACAGCAACACTGAGTCATGCCCAGGAAGAGTGAGGCAGCATGGGGCTCCGGTCACACTGGAAGGGTCGTTGGAAAACACTAAAGGCTTTGATTGACTTTTGGCCAAATGTGTTATGAAGTTGTCCGCACGCAGGGGGGCGTGGAGTTCCTCCAGCAGACGCTATTGTTTATGGGCTTTTAGCTTTCTCTCTCTTTCCAGTCTGTTGTTTGTTCCTTCCCGCTGTTTTAGAAGTGAGAGCCCATTTACAAGGCCATCAAGTCAATGGCCTTTTGACAGTGATATCTAGAAAATGTGTGTGTCTGTGTGTGCGTGTGTGCGTGCGTGCGTGTGTGTGCGTGTGTGTGTGTGTGTGCGTGCGTGTGCGCATTTGCATACCAGCATATACCAGCATATATATATACACACATATGTGTGTTTGTATTTAATAAGTGTGACCTTTTCTGTATGTTTATGAAATGTTGACTTTACTCAGAAAAGAAAGATGTTTTCTATATTAACTTCTTAAAGATTGCTCTAACTGTGAAAATGTGCATTTTAAGTCGAGCAGCTGTTTGCCTTATTGCAATGCAATAAACCTTTCCCATGATGATCCAAGAATAAGGTGTATATATTAGGGCATCAACAAAAAAGACTAGTCGTGTGTTTTTTTCCTCTCTCTGCCCTCGCTTGTGTACGCAATGCAATCTCTGCCTCTGATTGGCTGACGCTGACACGCATTCCTTGGTTTAACCAATCATTATAGTCCCTTCATAAAAGGGGCGGTACCGTCGGCGCGAGAGGAAACTAAACTCGAGACCACAACGAGACGAGAGACGGCAGCAGAGAGGA
>JBBPDC010000028.1:611916-622394 GCA_037974485.1 Hemigrammopetersius urotaenia
TATTATAAAAAGTTACAAAAGGCTGGTCAGGTAAAATATGCTGGGTAATGTTTATTTAACAATAATAAATAGGACATATATTTATTTTTTATTTCTCCAGTACTGACAGCAGAACCGTTAACGTCAGAGCTTATCGGTCCCCGGTCTTTTATAATTAGGCACCTGGGCCGATTAAGTACCGGGTCTCGGTACCCATCCCTAGGTGGTGCTCATATCGTTTGCTCGTTGATCGACTACAAGGCCAAATTAGCCACAAATCAAGTGTTTGAGATGCTTCCTGGGGTGTAAATTCATAGTGCGGTGCTCCACACCATTTCCTCCACATCCTGCACCTCTCCTCGTGTTTCATCAGACGGGATGGATTATGTGTAGAAATGGATACAATTTCACTCCCCGCTCATCTGAGACTTGGTGTATCTGATTTCCAGATTCCCCACATGTAAGCAAAGCGATGAGAGCTTGCATAGTTAACAACTGCTAAGCTGTGATTGGCCTATCAGTGTTTAGAGGTGGGTTTTAGTGAAGGGTGGGGTGGAGCCTAAGCAATGACTGACACATTCCTCAACTAGTTTCCTAAAATGAGGCTCTTAGTTCCTCTTAGGTGAGTATTTCATGCCACCCTTCTTCAAGCACCACTCTAGGTGAAGGCCTTGGTCGGCTGTATGGACTGTATGGCACATTTGAAGACTTTTAACAATATCTACAGCATAAATATGCACTTTTTCATTACAAATATGGGGGCTTTTAAGCCAGAGCTAGGATGCCTTTAGTGCCCTTTAGAGAGGAAAGGAAAGATCTCATTGGCCCTCGTCCCATCAAGAGTTAAATCGACGCCCACAGCCTCGCTTCCTCTGCTGCATCGGCTTCAGCACTTTCTAACGAAGCCGATGACTCTTTAATTGAATCTGAGCTAATTTATACCCCGCAGATGGCACAGCGTAGCCTAAACTGTAGCGCCGGCTTTATGGCTAATTCGTATTTATATTCTCCTCTGGAACAAACAGGGTTTTAGGTGCGGGGCGGTGGGCTTGTTTAAGCAGGCAGGATTGATCTGTTCGGCAGCGGTGACGCACAGAGGACCCCTTCTTGGGGACAAAAGAGAGAAGAGGAGCCAGAGACACTCCACGTTTTAATTGAGGCTTAAACTTGGCCGCCTCCTCTGCCCCTGTCTGCACAACGGATGTATCTCCGAGCATCGAGGGGGAAGAAATACAGCCTTGTTTGTTTTTTTGGGGGGGGTTAGCTCCTTCCAGGCCATTAATCTCATTCCTTTTCCAGCCCAGATCCCTATTAACGATAACCTGGCACACGACGCTGAATCACATTTGCACATCATTTGCAAAATGTGAAGATTAAATAAAGCAGAAGGTGCGCTCTGAATGGCCAGTGCCTTAAACACACACACACACACACACACACACACACACACACACACGGTTGTTTTTGTACAGTGTCAGGACAGGAGGTCATGTTTATCATCAATGTCGGATCAAAACAGCTCTTTTTTTTTTAAACAAAGCTATTAAAAGGTAATCTGCCTCCCCCAATTACAGGGGGCATGCTTGACAAGTGGGGGGCACACATGTCAGGACTCTATAGCCATTATACATCATTTAAGACATAAAAGGTGGTAAGCTATATGCCTACAGTTAGAGTTACCATACTGCCATAAAAACTGATGCTTTCATTGTTGGTAAGAAGAGATAATATGAAAAAAAATAAATAATGAAAACTAATTAAAAGAATTAATATTCATAAAAGTAAACAACAGGAATAATAATGTTATGGGAACATATTCAGTACAGGGGGAACCCTTAGGGTGCTCTGGGTCTTTAGAGCGGGCGCTAATGACTTCTGAGAAAAAACATGAAAAGCTTGAAAGGATTTCCTTCATTTTCATTTATTAGAATCCTGTGTGTCTTGCAGTGGTGCTGCGCTAATTGTATTTCATTAAGTTTTTGTTTTTGGAACAATAAGGTTTCATTCAACAGGTTTCTAGTTACAGAATATCTGTAGGTACATAGAACTCTCCCTCTGGGTGCAGAACCGAAGGCTTAACTTGTCGGAGTTGCTGAGATAATGAGAAAGTGACGCTGGAATCAACCAAACATGTTTTGAATTGTACCTTCCGGAGGTTTAAGACACATCACTGACTGTGAATATGATCAGCAGCCTAACCAGCGCCATTATGGGACATTTCTACTGTTCCATTCATCATCTAGTGCTGTGGTTCCCAACCTGGGGTCCTGGACCCCCTTAGGGGGGCGCTAATTTTAGGTTACCAAAATAATTTGTAGACAAAAATTCACAAAATCCCAATGTCTGAAAAACGTGAAGGGGTGTGTGTGTGTGTGTGTGTGTGTGTGTATGTGTGTGTGTGTGTGTATGTATAAGAGTATAGAAACAAAAACCTACAACCGCTGTTTATTTTTTGTAATTAATCACTTCATTCTTTTTTGTGCGTCTATGTGGGTAGGAGTTGGGGTTTGGGGGGCATTACTTGTCTTGGACACAGGCAAGGGGGGCTTCAAGGAAAATAGGTTGGGAACCACTGATCTAGTGTAATCTCTTTTGGGACAACTTTACACTAGATCTCGGAACATTGCTGTGAGGATTTCATTGCACACATTCCCAAACCACTCCTTTGCATTCCTTAGAGTGTATCAGCAAAATCTGCTACAGTGTTTAACAGTCTAAAACCAGTGTTTGTTTACTTAAACACTCACTGTTTGCTGCTCTTTTGCTCTTTGCGCCGCTCGGCCGCTCTCCGGACCCCCTCCGGACCCCCTCCCTCTGTGGGTGCTCCCAACCCACTCCTCATCGTTCTCCAGGTTCAAAGATCTTGTGATTTTTTCCATTTGTTCATAATATCTAAAGTAAAAGAAACTTGGTAATTTTCTACTATTATTACATGTTTTTTTTTTTATTATTAAATGGAGGGCTTTATACCTAACTAATGCCCTGAGGCTACTTTATAGCATAGAATTGTCTTTTTCTATTGGTCTGTACTTTTATATAGATATCATACAAGCTGTGCATGCACAGTGTGAATTCACCAATCGGAGGAACTCTCCATGGATAGTATGTAAATAACTATATACGTAAAATAAAACCCTCGATAGGCATTTTTCCTTGGATTTTCTACAGGACAGAGCTCTGAAAAGGCATGAAAACAAACACACACATACAGAACTGTGCTTCTCTCTCTTGTGGTCAGCATGCATTGGTGATATTGACTCGGCTCCATGAATTATTCATCCGTCTAATTATAAAGATATGCATTTCTGATGCAGTGTTCTTTATGGCCTCTGGCATCCCAGTAAACTTTGCTGATGCATGTGGCCTGTCATCTTTAAATCTCTTAGCCTTGCTGTCGTCACTGTCAGACCTCTTTATGATAACAACGACAGGGTTCTGATGCTCCTGACAAGAAAAGGGACTGATGATGCTGGTGGATAGAGGTGCTTATGGTTGTGGGATTGAGTCCAAAATAGTTTACTTGTAGTTCACTCAAGGTTCACACTGTGTGATACGCTGATACATGCTAAAAGGTAGCAAGATCTGCATAAACAATCTTATAAAAGCTCAATGATACGAAATTGACATATTTAGTCACCTCTTTGGTCTTTTTTGGGAGTCTTGACTTCACCTATAATACAAAATTACACTGTTTTCTCTCAGGAAAATGTTCTGAATCAGACACTAATGAACCAAGTCACAATTTAAGTAGCTATTGTAGGTTGTAACTAAATTAAATAAAAAAATATTTGTACTAAATGTACACACACAGGTTGTAGTCTCGGCTGCAGCGCTCCAGGTTCTCATTGTTGTTCGAGATCAAATCTATACGGCTGGGAGGAGAATAAAGCACTACTCGACTTGACAAGACTACAGGTCGAACAGGTCAAGCGAGGACGCCAAGGGTTGATTGCTAATCGCCCATTGTGCTCATTTTAATGCACCACACAAATCTTACATAAACATACACAGGTAAGGGTAGCATGATGGGTTGAGTACCAATCGCCCATCATGCTCATTTTAATGCATTACACTAGAGTAATATGAATATACAATCATAAACACAGGAAAGACAAGCACAACGAGTTGGTTACCAATTGCCCATCATGCCACTGCAACAGTAATAAACACACACACACACACACACACACACACACAGAGAATATCTTTGATAGTGTCTGGCATTCACTCGTCATTCCTCAGCAAATACATAACACTGATCTCCCACATATACACATAATAGCTAGTGACTATGATTATTTTTTTTTCAAATACAGTAATCCCTCACTTTCCACGGGGGTTATGTTCCAAGAGTATAGTGAAAAACCACGTCGTTATGTTTTGGTAAAAACAAATTGCCTAAAATGCCTATTTTTATAGTGGAAAACCCAATTAGCATTAGCGGTTAGCATTAGCAGCGTGTGGCGAGCGAAAACAAAGACTCGTCCACAAAAGAAAGGTTGAAATAACTCTCTCTACCCACAAGTTTAGACAGAGCACAGCTTACTAATACTAAATAAACTGAGATAACTGTTGAAAATTGGGGGGGAAAGTTTAAAACACTAAAATACGAGGACAAGACATGGAGCAGTCATGCTACATGCTTCATTCTTCTTCTTTTTATAGCGTTTGACAACTTTTCAGTGTATTACTGCCACCGTTATTCGAGATCAGAGCTATCACGGTTGTGTCATCTGCAAACCTAATGATGTTTGAATCATGGGTGGTTTTGCAGTGGTGTGTAAAGAGGGAGTACCAGAGGAGGCGGAGGCCCTGAGGTACTCCAGTGTTGAGTGTGATGGAGGTGTGATTACTCATGTGCACGTTCTCTGTGGTCTGTTGGTGAGGAAGTCCCAGCTGCACAATTGTATGTTCAGTTCAAGGTTGTTCAGTTTGATGGTCAGCTTGATGGGGGAGACGGCAGAGCTGTAGTCAATAAACAGCATCCAGGTGTGACAGGGCAGTGTGGAGGGCCCAGAGAAATGGTGTCCTCGCTTGACCTGTTTGACCTTTAGTCTTGTCAAGTCGAGTAGAGCTTTATTGCCATCCCAGCTGCATACGTTTGATCTCGAACAACAATGAGAACCTGGAGCGCTGGAGCCGAGACTACAACCTCATCATGAACTCCAAGAAGACAAAGAAAGAGATCCCGGACTTCAGGAGACACAAGGGTCACCACCCCATCAGCATCGGTGGTGAGATGGTTGAGGTGGTGCAGAGCTTCCGAATCCTCAAGTCAAGTAGTCAGGTTTAGCTTTATTGTCAACACGACTGCACAACACGACTTCAGCACACTCAGACAGATCACCAAGGGGTTAAAAACCATTAGCATTAGCGGTTAGCATTAGCAGCATGCGGCGAGCGGAAAAAAATACAATTCATACACAAAAGAAAGGTTGAAATAACTCTCTCTACCCACATGTTTGGACAGGAAACAGCTTACTAATACTAAATAAACTGAGATAACTGTTGAAAAGTGGTGGGGGGGTTTCAAAACACTAAAATACGAGCACAAGACACGGAGCAGTCATGCTACATGCTGCAGCAGCTTCTTCTTCTTCTTCTTTTTGTGATGATTGACAACTTTTCAGTGCATTACTGCCACCGCTGGGCTGGTGATGTTCAAATAAACATTAATGGAAACATTTACTCTTATGACTATAATGTTTGAGGTTATGACTTTTATTAACAGTTATTAACACTTTTACATGAATAAACATAACTTGTCATAAAACCCATGAGAACATAACTTGGCATTATCCATTTGCATGCTTTTATGAGCAACTCGTTACTTGTCTGCTACATAAAACTGATAAAAAATGATGTATAAACATGTTATAGCTGATGTCATAAGCTGTCATAAACTGTCATGACTGATAATGTCCATTAATATAACAATATCAGTGCCGGTAATTGTCATGACAGGTATTATAATGGTTAATGGCACATTATAGTACCCTGGTAATAATGGTAATAACACTGTCATGTCGTAACAGCTTATGACAGCATATTATGTTTATACATGGTTAAGTCAATCTTATGTTGCAGACAAGAGTCATCCATATAAACATGGATACATTACCTGAATCATGACAGATAAGCTGATTCATTGTAACATTATAATAGAGATCATGGCAATTGTAAGAATGATACAGTTATATTAATGAATATTATATGTCATGACAGCTTACGACAGCATATGACATTGCTATAACACGTTTATACATAGTAAAGTGAGTACAGAGTCACCCATAAAAGCATGAAAAAGAAAAACAAAGGGAGAAGTTTCTTTTTTCCGGGCTGTGAATCATCACAGACACTGCGGTTCTCGGCTCTTAGCTTATCTGATGGGGTGAAGTTATCTTTCGTCGACCTTCAGGGTCACTTTAAGTTTTGTTTTTTGTTCCGCGGAAAATGTTTTTCCTTCTTTTCTTTTTTTTTCTTCTCCCTTTCCTTTCCAATTGTGTCGAAAGCCTATCCGTTCACGGGCAGACAAATAAACGCTGCTCTCATGTGGATGAAATGCTCATCGCTCACTGCGATGCGAACAGAAGAGTGGGAGTCTAACAGCACGCTACGTTTTGGCGCGCCTGCGAATTAAGCCCAGCGCGGGAAGCGCAGCCGATGCGTTATTGAAGCGCTGAAAACAGATCATTTTTCTTTTTCTCTTTTTTTTTGCTACTTCTCACACTCTCATCTGTCTCCTTTTCCTATTAGGTGGCTAATGTTGGCTCACTAATGCGAGCTGATCTATCCACATCAGACACAGAATGGAAAGTTTTTCTCACTCACCCCCCCAACCCCCCCCCCCACCCCCCCCGTTTTATTTAATGGGACTATAAACATCATCAATTTGAGTTTACGTGAATGCAAACAGGCAAATTGTTGGAAATTGAATTCTTCCGTTGTCCCGCGATTATCAGAGACCCTCGCAGTAATGTGCCCTCCTTAAAGCACGTGTGAGTTATTTACTGACGCTAATGTTTCTTCCTGCTCGGCCGAACGCCCTTTTGCGCAGTATAGCCTGTAATGTATGAGGAGTGGCTGGATGGGAGTGTGTGTAGGTGTGAATCGACTGCATGGAAATGCTTCAGCTGGAGAAGCCTTCTATAGGTCAGATATTTTATGCATTAGGTATAATTTATATGAATAATGGAAATATACCACATTCCTAACCTCTAGTACCTGTCGATACCAATCCAGCCCTTTCTCTCTCTCTTTTATTGCTTCAAAGTAAAATCTGATTTCAGTAAATGAAAAGAAGTGAAAATAGTATAAAACTTTTGCTGCTCTTTCTCTCGGCGCGCCGGCACTCAGGCACTCTCTGGACCCCCTTCCTCTGCAGGTTTCCCCACCCCCTTGTGGGCGGAGACTACCGGTACCCTGCAACTTCTCCATGGATCAAAGATCTTGTGTTTCTGAAAAATAAAATACATCTGGGCTGTTTTGTTCTATATGGGCATTTGTGTGTGATGCCATTTTCCAAACCCCAGATGTGTTTAATATTATTATTATTATTATTATTATATGTTTTTTAAATTACAATAACTTTGGTTCTATGTGACATCAGAACACCAAACAAAACGTCTGACACCTCGAGCATTAACACAAACTGGAGGAACTTCCATATAAGGAGCAGTTTTGCTGTATCACAACAGTTTACCATTTGTTGCGCTTCCAGCACAGATCCGTGTTGCTCATGTTCTAAGGATTAAACAACTATACTGTTAAAATTATGTCTGTCCGGATGCACTGAATCTGAAACGGCCCCATGCTTCCTCTAGAGGGCGCTGTGTAAGTTGTAACATTCCCGTTTCTGCACTCATATAGTGCACAGTGTGTCAATTATGGAGTTCTGCACACATGGCTAAATCTATTTCCATAATGCATACTCTGTTATAACTTACATAGCACTCCCTAGAGGTAGTAAAGAGCAATTTCGGATTCAATGTACAGGTCATGTGAATGCAAACAGTTTGTCCATTCTCAGCTTGTGGCTGTATCACCAGTTAGATATGGTTTACAGCGTGTGAAGGATTGAATTGTAAAGAGCAGGGAGCCATCTGGGACGCACCCTGCTGCTTGACTGTGTTACTCGTATCTTCTTTAAGATTGTTTAGGCTTGATCCAGTCATTTTAACTTTTATCGGACTGATACCAATACTGAGTATCAGATAGGCGCATCCATAGTCATATAGATTTATTTAAACAGCAAAACTGCAATTTAGGTTAGACAGCAAATCCACTGTGCTGTAGTGTTCTATTCTGTCTGTGACACTTTTATTAGTGAAAGCAGCACACAGAAAACTTGCTCTGCAGGCTGTGGAGCCTTTTATGCAGATAGAGGAGCCTTTTTTCTGTTGTTTTTCAGTTGGAGAGATGCATTCTGAATTCTGTCTTTTGTGTAGAGCACTTCAGCATTTGCAAGTGATAAACATGAGCGCCAAAACGGGAGTGAAATGAATGTTTGATCATATTCAAATCTGGGCATGGTGAAGGCCAATTTCAATTCCTGAAGTAGTTCAAGGTTTGCTGTATGTTGAATTGCAGTAGCATTGTCTTTTTTTAATGTCCAACCTCTTTTCTTCACAGCTTTAGGGATTTTTGGTGCAGAATGTACTAAATAAACACAGTGTCACTCCTGAAAAGCACCAAAAACTACTGGAATTTTCATATTTATACTATTGATGAGACGTTGGGCTAAGAAAGGGTGCAGAGAAACAGATGGACTACAGTCTGTAATTGTGACCTTCAAAGTGCGCCTAGTGAGTCCCAGTGAGCTTAAATACAAGGCGGAACTAATGATAAATGTACAGAACGGTGCAAAACTGCAAATTGTTTAAAGCCATTTTTCTCAGCAAGTGTCTTTCGGGTAGCAAAGTATAAATGAGAATAAAAGCAAACAAACAAGAGAGCAGTGAAAAGTATCAAGGTTCGTTTAGGTAGCGAAAACAAAAAATGATATTTTGTGAGCTGGTGAGGAGAACACAGGTTCGGTTCCAGATTTCACCTATTGCTTGGATTTGCGGCTCCTGATTTAATTAAACGAAGGACTAATTGAGTCAAACCAGGTTTCTGATGAAAACTACAAGTAATGGACTCTCACTGCTCATGTAAACAATTTTTAAATAGTATTTTTGCAGGTGCCTAAGCACAGTACTGTATATAATATACATGGGTCATCTTGGGACATATTCAAATTGCATAGAGATAAATATACACATAGACAGAGGGATGTGTGTGTGTATGAGAGTATGTGTTGTCTATGGGGAGATGCGTGGTGGCAGTACAGTGACCCTGTGTGACAGCTGCTCAATACGGCTGATGCTGTGGGTGCTGATGGAACATTTATCTTATACAGCATCTTATCTACTCAGCTCTGCACTGGGAGAGTGTCAGCCATTAATCAGCTTCATCAGTAGTTAACACTGCCCTCTGCATCACTCACACACACACACACCACTATATATATTGTACACACTGCTACACACACCACCACACATGCACACAGATATACACACACCGTCTCAATACACCGATAAACAACACACATGCCGGCCTTGTACCCCCCACACAGCCTGCAGCAAGGTGGGCCATTTCATCAGCTCCAAGTGAAGGCCAGCCTCCAGCTGCAATGCGGGCCTTTCTGTCAGTCACACACACTCCTCATGTTTAAGTAGGAGCTCGCTTTACTTCTGGTCTTTTTATTCTAATTGATCCCACGGCCAGGGGTATTGGGTGTTGCCTCAGGAAAGTGGTTTACCCAGTAGGATTCAATTTCACTTAATTAGTTTGTTATCAATATGTCCTGTTTCATTTTTGCTGAATAATTTATGATCCCACAGGTTCCCACAGACATTTATCTTAGTGTGTGAAGGACAACTGAATGTTGGCATCCATCTTTCATTCATTCATTTTCATTTGTTCTTTTCCAGGACCGGGTCACAACGGCAGCAGCCCAGACGTTCCTGTCCCCAGCCACGTCGCCAAGCTCCTCCCGGGGGATCTCAAAGCGTTCCCAGGCCAGCCGAGCTATATAATCCTCCCAAGCAGTTAAGCACTGGCATGACCAGCCGGAGATCAGGAGTTCAATCCCCATTGGTGTCACACCCATCTGTACCCGTTAGTCCAAACCAGCACAGTTGGCTTCGCTCTCTCTGGGTGGGTAATATAGCCTGGGAATGCTTTGAGATCCTCTGGAGGAGTTGGTAGATGCTAACTACTGTGGATGTTTGTTAATGCTAACTAGTGTGAGTGTCTGTTAGGACTAATTAGTGTGTCTGTCTGTAGGTGCTAACTAGTGTGGGTGTCTGTTAGGGCTAACTAGTGTAGGTGTCAGTTAGTGCTAACTAGTGTGAGTGTCTGTTAGGGCTAACTAGTGTAGGTGTCTGTTAGGGCTAACTAGTGTAGGTGTCAGTTAGTGCTAACTAGTGTGAGTGTCTGTTAGGGCTAACTAGTGT
>JBBPDC010000028.1:659309-679024 GCA_037974485.1 Hemigrammopetersius urotaenia
CTGTAAGACTGTCCCTGTAACTAATGACTGTAAGACTGTCTCTGTAACTAATGACTGTAAGACTGTCCCTGTAACTACCGACTGTAAGACTGTATCTGTGACTAATGACTGTAAGGCTGTCCCTGTAACTAATGACTGTAAGACTGTCCCTGTAACTATTGACTGGAAGACTGTCCCTGTGACTAATGACTGTAAGGCTGTCTCTGTAAATAATGACTGTGAGACTGTTCCTGTAACTAATGACTGTAAGACTGTAGCTGATGAGCAGATAAAGGCGTCTACCAAATGCCCCTTCGGTATAGTCGGACACACCACAAGACCAGCTTTGCTTCTCAAATGACGGTTGAATGATGAAATGACGCATGGGAGGTGCTTGAAAATGTGACCATAGTCATGAGAAAAGGGTTTATTTATGTTTGTTCTCCCCTCATTTTCATAAGTGAAGTATCTAGTGGTCCAGTGTTGCTGACCAAAGTGTTCAAAAGGACACGAACACCACTTCTGAGAGTTCAGGACACTTCAGGATTTGCTGACAGTGGCTTCTGTATATCGTCTTCCTCAATCTCTCCTGATTGTGGAAATATTGCTGCTCTATAAAAGGGATGGCTAAGGCCTTTCAAAGAGTGTAAAAACAAACCCGTCTGAGAGGCCACTGCATCCATGCTATTCCAAAGGAAAACTAGGCCTGTCCGCCTCCAGCTGAATAAACTATTTAAGTCGATCCTGTGTGGATACAGACATGATCTTGGAGATGGGAAACTTGACAAATGTGGTAATGATAAAGATATTCAAACACAGTAACATCTGACTGCAATATATTTTTATTATTTCATCCAGAGAAGAAAAAAATGTCTTGATGAAACTGAAGGAGGATGTCAAAGCTGAACAGAAATTCATGAAGTTCAACCACAGTTCCATCGTAATAATATCAAGCGATTTGACATCGATCTTGCATGCTAATAGGTAGCAGTATATTTATTTTTTGTCCGTGACATAGCTGAACTAGTGCGACTCTCTGTCCATGCTGGGATTCAAACTAAAACTGTTTCCTGTTCACAGAGGCTGTGGCCACCCAATCATGTGTGACCAGTTAACAACCAGCCCATCTCTATCAATAACCTTAAAATTGGCATCTAAGCATCTATCATTATACCATCATATACAGGAAAGTCACAAACGGCTTCAGGAAACGAGGGCACATGCAAAAAACCTCACCATGAACGTGTAAATCTCTGACCTCGTATTGTTCACATTTCAATACATGATGCGGTTAAATGGGAAAAGGGTGCATTTTCAAGTTCCCAATCATGTGTGAACCAGGATATGAAAGCTGGTGTGCTTTAACTGTACAATAACATTTGGGTATTTGTTCATTAATGGTCCAGTTGGAGTTTGTCCTTCTGTGTTTGCAAACTACATTAGGGCAGCCTTTTCCAGTTACAATGTTTGTGTTTTTGTCTGAGCCAGTTCACAGCGTTCTTCCCGTTTTCTTCTAGTTTTGAGAAATCATAATGTCATGCTTTGTTTTCATATACAATAAAAATACAATAAAGCCTGTATAAAATGTTTTTAGCTGGGCCTACAAATCTAAGGAGTCTGCAAACAGCAATGAACCTGCATAAATCCACCAGCTACCACTCCAGAGAGCACTGCAGTTTATTAGCATCTCTATGAGTGTGACAACCATTCCATGCCAGTGTCTGTTAAATCCCTACACAAACACCTCATTCTGCTTTATGAGGGACTGATTAGTGATCAGCTGAATCACATTTTATTTAATGAGGAAAAGTATAAAAACACTGCTGTAATCGACTCTCTCCTCTCACACTGAGACCAGTTGGATGGTAAAACACTACTAGAAGTTCATCAAAGCCATTTTGCTTAAACGCTGCATAATTTCTCTTTAAAATGATGGCTTAATAATATTTTTATTTGGAAATTAAGAGAAATATTGTCAGCAGTTCTTAAAAATGAAAACAAAGCTGTTCAGTTTAATATTTGCGCCTATAAAAAAAGAGCCCCACCATTTTTTCCCAGAGCTTTATGTATGCAGTTACTGCTTTTTTAAAATAATTTCTCTAATCAGATTTTACTGGGGTAAACATGAGAACAACAATCCGTCATTTATATTTTTTCTTGGAGGTACGTTGCGGCCAGCTAGAAGTCATTTTGGTCATTTTTGTGTTTCACTGCTTTCACTAAAAGAGTTGCTGTGCTGGTTTGCCCTCCTTAATCCACTTCCCTGGGATAAAGAGATCCTGCTGGCTTTTGATGGGCATTTGTTGGGGTTTGAGGGGCTGTTTGAGGGGCCGTGGTGGCATCTGTGTAGGGGGCACAGAGCACACATTAAAGAGCCCAACAAAGACACACGAACCCTTTAAATATAAGAGAGGTCAAAACCATTACAGAGAAGAAGACGTCCCACTGCAAATACAAAAACACAAATATTCCAGAGAGGCTGCAGCTCTTTCCCATCACCTGCCTTTCGTGAGTTAGAGCATATTACGCCTGTACATCAACATAAACGGACATTTGGCCACACATACAATGACTAGCAGCAACAAAAGAGGTAAAACAACAATGACATCATGTGAGTTCCAGGCCAAAGATGGGACACGTAGTTCGCAGTCTCACATGGAGAGCTCCGCCCCCTGAGCCCGCTGCTACTACTTTGATTCTTTATTTCGCAGTGTGTCCTTTCTTTTCTCTTAACAATCACCCCCTACCCTTAAGTTCAGTTGATGGAAGCTCTTTTGTCCACAAGCACCAAGGCAACAGCATCAAAGGGCTGCTGGGTACAAACGAAGGTTAACCAGAAAAATACAACTAAGCTAAACAAAATTTAAAAAAAAGGAAAAAGCTCCTAAAGGGGCTGTTGGATATTTGTGACAGAATGTCAAGATAGGAGGAAGGATTAGAGGAGAGGGTAAGGAATGAAGACAATAATTAATTCAGAATTTGATTGATATGTACCTTCATGTGCAAGTTTTTACTACAGATTTCAACGTGGCTTGCCAAATCAGGTTTCAGAATCAGAACTATGTATTTTACGAGCTGAAACCCTCCTCCAACGCCCGTCTGCTGTCCACCTGTTAGACTGGCTGCCGACTTGGACGCTGGCTCCAGATTGGCCTGTCTGCCGTCTGTCTGTGAGGCGAGCCGACAACGGCGACGGCGGCTCCAGATCCACAGCCAGCGAAGCGCAAGCCTCTATTCAGCCTGACGACAGAGACGCTCCTCTATCCGGCCTCGGCTTATAATTAACAGGCCAGACCTCAAAGAGCACAACAGTTCAGTCTTAATGGTAGGCTTCTCTCCTAGGCCCTGGTTTAATACTAATACAGTCCCCATAAAGCAGTGCTGCGGACCGAGAGGAAGAGAGATATTAAGACAACAAAGCCCATGCAGCCCGTCCCGGATTAGAGGTTCACTGTCTCTTTGTAGCACCGAGTGGTAAACGCACACCATCAAAATAATAACTTCATTTGAGTCTCCCTCATTGTCTTGTCCTTTGCTCTATTTTAAGACTGCACAACAATGTTCAAAAGCAGAGACAGGAAAATGTCTGAAGGCCATGGGGAGAAAATTAATGCAGTTCATGTTTAGAGGGCATGTTGTGCGATTAAGAGAAGCCCACATCAAATGGTGCGGCTTCAGAAAACCACCACTTGAAAAACAAGGCGCTTCTTCTTTGTAACATTGCGGAGAAGAGAGGAGGTGTTGTTTTTAAAGCCGACCAAGCCCATGTTAACAGTTTCCTGGAACGATATGACTCAGGGGACAAACATATATACAAAAACGGAGACTTGTTGAGCAAAGGGAAGACATGCAAACAGTAATTTGTTGGGACGACAAACATAGCTTACAAGAAACTATCAAAAACTTCAAAGAAAACCAAGACCCATCACAAGACTACAGTCTAACGATTGACATTCTTGTCCTTTTGTAGCACTGAGAACCATCGCATGACCGTTTTTGTCAGACCAACAACACAATGGCATTTGGTCTAAATGGTAAATGCCAGGTATTTTACTAACACGCTTTAAATTGATATTTATGAAATGATTAAATATTGTTATTGGACTTCTCCTGGCACTGTGTTTTGTTTTCAGTTTGTGTTACAGTACTTGTTAGCATCAACTGTACTTCAGTGTTGGGTGGTGAGTCAAGAAAAAAATCCATATATGGGTAAACCTACTAATATAATAAATTTGATTTCTGAATATGTGCCGATTATAGGCTGCACAGTTTCACTTCCGCAGTTACCAACATTTATGGTAATATTTTTGGCATCTGCTGTTTGTCTGGTTATCCATCATTTCAAATGCAGCTGTGAGGTCTGATGCCTTAGGTTTTGTGTCACTGCTTTCCAGTGATACGGTTTCTCAAGCCATCTCTTTACTGGAGTCCATGCAGGCGTGTGGCCTGTGGACGGATCCTGGGTTATTGCTGTTTTTGCCTGAGCTGAACAAAGTATGTGTATTATTATTCTTTTCAAGTTCTTGTTTGTTACTGTCCTTGAACATTTTGAGACTTTTTACTTCACTCTGCTTCTCTGCCCTATGAAAGTGCCATATTTTTTGTCCTTCTCATTTTAGCACTTTTTCTGCATTTTATACTTCACATATACATTGGGTGTTTATTCTGCAATTCATGTGAAGACACTGAATACCAACTAAAGAAGTCTAGTTGTCCAATTGTCAAACCACAAATTAGAAGACAAGCCCTTGTGCAAGTCACTCTGGAAGCAAGCATTTAGTTGCTGTTGTATCAAAATCTTATCATTCTGAATCAGTAACTTTAAAAGAGAAGGGGATATATTCTTAACTTAATGGAGTGATATTGCTACTCGACCATTCCATTTGAAATGATCACACAGTATAAAATCTGCGAAAATTGGAATGGTTCCTCAAACCATTTCTGAACCGTTCTTGCTGTGGGGCAGGACACTATCCTGCTGAAAGAGGCCACTGCCATTAAGGAGGCCACCTTCACCCATTCCTCCAGTTCTGAACAGTTCTGTTGCACATGTGCTCATTGTAGGAACCTTAAGGGGTAACAGGGTTCAGTATGGGCACTCTGACTGGTCTGCAGTTTTGCAGCCACGTACACAGTCAGAGGAGATGCTCTGTGTCTTCCTACACCTTGCTATATTTGCCAGTATTACCTTTTTCACAACTTTTGCAACAGTAGCTCTTCTGGGGTGTCGAACCAGACAGGCTGCGCTCTCCTCGCATCACTCTTGGGCCCCCATCACCAGTCATCCTTGAGAAGGTTTTGTAACTAATTACTGCATACCAGGAAAACCACAAAAAACATTCTGGAGATACTCTGATCCAGTTGCTGTCCAGCTGTCACCAGTTGGTCCTTGTCAAACTCACTCAGATCCTTACACTTTTCCGGCTTCCAACACATCAGCTTCAAAAGCCCAGTAAATCCTACGATTATATTTCTGGAGCTTATATTTTCTTTGTGTTGAAACAACATTATATTCCTGAATCAGCAACTACATCAGAGAATGTGAAACATTTTTATTTGGATTGAAATTTTGACCGGTTCGTTCCTTGATCGCACAATATAAAGGAGAGCAAGCGTTTTCTAATGGTGTAATAAATAAACGAATATGAAACACAACAAGCTATAAGGTTTTACATGGTAGCAGCAGTTCCACATTTTACCAGCATTGTTGTGAGACCTCAGTGATTAGAGATCCACTTTGGGAGGGGAATCATTTGGCAGAGCCAGCTGAGATCTATTGGCAGCAGATAAGCTTGAATGGAACGAAAAAAAAAAGCAGGGTCAGTGCTCTGATGTCCACACAACCCACATCTGTGAACGTCTTCCTTTCACCTAGTTCACTTTTGTCCTCCAGCTAGCTCTTCAACATCAAGGCTAAAAAGACATTAAGGGCACTGTCATCAGACAAACTAGATAAGCAAGTTCTATTCTTGGCCGAGTTGATCAAAGCACTCCCGATTAACCCCATGTGCTCAGCTTCAAGAGGGGACCCAAATCAAACACAGATGAGGTCACAGGGAGCTGAGGAAAGAAACCAACTGTCCCTTTCAGAGGCCCCCCAAAATGGCATGTGTCCTCTTTCTGGAACTTTCTATAGAGCTCTGGAGGGACGCCTTGACTTCGTCCGAGCCGATACCCGGTCGAAAAATGCAGTTATCACCCGATGAAAGGTCTGTAATAGTAGCCTGTAATGTCAGATTTGTAATGAATTTAAGAGGAAACATTAGTGGGGGAACTGGGTATAGAGCAGAACCTTTATTTTATTCAGAAACAAATAGCCTTCGCAGGCCAAAACAAAGTGACAGATACAGTTTTCTTGAGTTGATCTGGCGACCATAGACTGCACCCAACTCAAATGTCCTAGTTTATTCAAAAGTTCTCTGTTGGTTAGGTTCCCCTCAAACGGGGACTCTTTCCATCCAACGTTGCACCATTGTGAGCTCCCAGTATAGCTGGCCATAGCATTTTGGGACGGAATAATTACTTTTTTTCTCGGAAATTTCAAGGGCTGAGTGGTGCAACCCAGTGCCAGCGTCAAGAGGGGGCAGTCAATGGCATTGTGCCCCCTAGCGAGTCGGCATGCCCCCCCTACACTCTCTAGCATCACGTTAGAAATATTTTAATTATGATACCCATAAAAGTGTTTTCAGCAAAACATGTGTACGATTAATTTAGCTTGTAATTAATAAGATTCGCATGACACCCCTAGTTTAAATGTACTCCCCCCATTTCCTCTGCCCAGGTCTTCATGCCGTTAACTGACTGTGGACACACAGGGACATGACCTTCTGCAGACTGTTGGTCTATAATCTCAGATTTTTTTAATAGCCCCAGATCTTTTCTAATATAGTCAATATTCATCGGATAGACATGGAAAGAATGTATGACACAACACTGGACCCCCCTTCCCTCAACCCGTCCGTTAATGCACCCGTAAAAGATCACTGTAACGGCAGAAAACATTTTAAAATAAAATTGTCAAATTTTAGTCCAATCTTCCACAAACTCTGCATATATTTCTGTTACAATTCCTGTACACTTCTGTTCCACACTGAGATTTGAGACTGAAATCATGTAATTTTGCTGTTCAGACTAAACAAGAATTACAGAAGAAATGGTATGTACTAAAACTAAATTACTATGCATGAGATCTGTATCACATTAGTAATGCCACAGATTGAACTGAACATAAGGGAACATAACAGCTCAAACTAAAGCTTTAAGGCTTGCTTGGTTAAACAAAGGCACAATGTTTCTGGTCAGTACATTACATGTTTCAAGCTGTCAATCATAGTAAATTCAGTGGGTAACCATTTAAACGCAACAGAGGGTAAGAAACAGATTTGGCAGGAAATACATGTCTCCTATAAACTAAGTGTCCAAAAGTTTGTAGACACCTGCTTATCTCACATTTTGCCTGGGATGTAGCGTAGTCGTGGAGAGGCTACACCACATTTGCTGCTTTTTTGGGGAGGCTTTACGCAGGATGTCGGAACATTGCTATGAGGATCTGATTGCATAAAGTTGCATTAGTAAGAGGACTAGTAATATAACTTGTCTTAAAGATTTTAGATAGTACTCCATCACTCCAGAGAATGCTTTATACTCGTTTAGTCTGTGAGAATTAAACTGTGAGCACCACTGAATGCCTTCATCTGCCAAGAATACACCTGGAGAGGGATGCATAGATTAGAATTTTGGACATACAGTTGCTTTTGCTTACAGAGCAGTAGCACAGGGTAGCAGAAGTGTCTGTGGTAATCGAGTGAGTAGCAGCGGGACCAAGTAAAACTTTTATTTTCATTTAACCTGCTTAAAAAGACCTTGGAAGTATTTTTCAGAGTTTAACAGACATGAAAGGACTGGGTGATTTTTTGTATTAGTACTTCTCAAATGTAGGTGTAGGTCATTCTTCAGTGGGCTAATTTGGTTTAATGGATCAAAAACAAAGACTCGCTGGGTCCCGAACCATTGTATGATTATTTCTCAGCTAAACATCCGGTTCTGACATCAGCACATCATTGTCATTTCAAACATACCCTTGGAAACAGCACACAGTTTGTGATTGATCTCAGAGCGCTGCCCTGGAGCTGTACTTTGAGGGAGAAACCACGGAACCACAGTTAATGCCTTGCAGTCCCCTTGTCTCAGCTACTGTCATCAGATTTTCACTTCACTTACAACCGGCACTCAGTCTTAGCAGCCGCCAGACACTGCTGACAAATGAGATGAGATTAAAGCATTAACCAAACAGACTACTGTTCAAAGTTTAGTTAGACAGGCTAAAAGCCTTCTGTAAGAAGAGCTTTACTTTACAGCAGTGTGGACTCTAAGAACAGGAAAATATAGCTCTGGGAAACAAGAGAGCACTGCAATTTCTTTTTAAATCAGCATCTCTATAAGTACAACAACCATTCCATAGCAGTGTCTGTTAAATTCCTACACAAACACCTCATTCTGCTTTATGAGGGACTGATTAGTGATCAGCTGAATCCCATCTTATTTAATGAGGAAAAGTATAAAACACTGCTGTAATCAACACTCTTCTCTCGCAATGACACCAGTTGAATGGTAAAACACTACTAGAAGTTCATCAAAGGTAATTATTGCCATTTTGTTTCAGTAAACAAGAGATTTGTTTTCTTTGAATTATTCAGGTTCTGTAAACACTGCATCATTTCTCTTATTCTGATGTTTTGTCATCACAAAATGTCGCGCAGGACTGTTTGCTTTTTTAAGAGTGTTATTGACTGTTTATGCTCATCCCTCATTGTCTCTCCTGCTCTAATATTCTGCTGGACAATAACCCAAAAAAGGCCTGCAAAACTGACTGGAGCTGCCTCTCAGAGAAGCAGTTTGGTTGTTTTGATTAATCCCTTTTGTTGTAATAAGTGTGAAAAGAGACAGGGCGTGAGTGATTTGTTCACATGAAGGAATAAACTGCTTGAGTGTTCAGTTTGAGAGCAAGAGAATAGGTGTTTTCTTCACTTTATATGTGGTAAACAAATTTTCAGAACTTGGAATGGGCATCAGCCTTTCATCCCTCACCACAGCCTGCAGAGGCATAAAACTTTTATTCCAAGGAAACCAAAGTTTAATTACAGATGACTGGGTGACCCAGCTCGTCTTCCAAATGACTTCTGTAGTCCATCTGATCGTCCTCACTCTGATAGTGTTTTTCCTTTTTGTCTTGTCCGTTATAAAATGCCATAGATTTGTTTGTAGTTTACATTTAGTGTGTTTCTCTGTCTTTATGCCTCTGATCATCGTAGAGGCGACATTCAGTCTGGACTGACAGTGATCTCCAGAAACGCACCACACTTCCACCAAAGCTGAATATCACAATTGTTCCCTCTTCTGATAGGAGGTAACTATTGTGAAGATTTTAAGTTACTTACTCTACACAGGATGCAGCAGGTCTGTCTGATAACTATTCAATGATCCAGAAATGTCCTAAGCCTAAAATGACTGAAAATACAAAGCAACACAAAACATAACACTCTATAAAAATAAAATAACTCTAAAGATAATGTTTCAGTATGGATACGTTTAATAAATCATTTGGCGGAACAAAACCTTGGATCTCCAAGGAACAATGAAAAAAGATTTTTGTACAATTTCTATTGGACAATTTGCCACAAAATGTTCATACAGTACAGGGCTCCAGATGTGACTAGATTTTTTATTTTGCATCTAGTTTTTTTCATTTCAGTCACCAATGGCGATCGTCTCTCAAAACCAAGAGAGAGTACAAAAAAAGTGACATCTCATAATGTGCAGATCCGCTCAACCCAAGTCTGCCGTTCCTACTACATTGTCATGTGATTCGTTATAGGAATTTCGACTCTTTTTAATGAGTCAGATCATTTGGATCAGATCACTAAGCAGATCCGGCTCCTTTGGCCCCCAAACACATTCACTGTTCCCAGTTCACACGACATGTCAGCATGTAGCCATACTGTGAGTGGCGAAAGCATCGTGTAAACCAGTGATCGTTGATCCCCGATGGACATTGATTGGATGTCTATGGAGCTAGATGGCTAAATTCTGCACTCGCTAAAATTTCTCTGATATTACTGAATCAGGAATAGCGTAGTGAGGAGGGAAAAGTATGTTCCTACATTTATTTTTTTCTAAATCAAATGAAACAAACCTTCAATCTGTCAGTAATCCACCGGTAACGGCGGCGCACACACTTCTGGGTTCACTAAGTGCAGCTTACGCATGGAAATGACTTTCAGCTGTACTGAGTAAAGACAGATATGTGTGTATACATAGAAGCCGAAACAGTGCTTCAGCGCGAATTGTTTATCGTCTCTGAGGACAGTGGACTAACCTGCCTTATTTTTGATTATCCATGTGTTTACCGTGAAATCAGTGCTGGACTGGGCTTCAGGCAAGCTGATGGTAAATTCTGGCCAGTCAGGTATTTGACACGAAATCCCGTTAAAATGTGCCAAATGACAAACCCTGGTAAGGCTGAACAATTGTTTTGTTTATATTTGGCCATTATAAAATCCAATATTATTGTGCTTACGTTTAGCCAAAACGTTGTTTGGAGGCTGACTTGCACACGGGGATGCATAGCTTTGCTAGCTTAGCTAAGGTTAAGATTTATAAACTGAGGTGGATTTCTTAAGAAAACCTCCGGAGTTTGAGAAAAGTTATCTAAAGATTGAACGGCATTCTTAATAGTTAGTGCCTATGTTTAGCCTAAACGTTGTTTGGAGGGTGACTTGAACACAGGAATGCATAGTTTTCATAGCTTAGCATGGCTTAAGATTGAGGTTTATAAAACGGGATTTTAAAACAGACAAAAATATTCAAAACAATTGTTCAGCCTTACCAATGAAATGTAATCCCTCAGGATCTGATTTGGAGCGTACAGCCCCAAACAGAACATGCGTAAGACATCTTTATCCACAAAGATAAAGTCAAAGAATTTACTTTTTTGCCGCTGACACATCTCTATCAAGAACAGTGTTGACATATTGAGTTCCATTTAAAACGATTTGCATGGCCTGCCAACCTATTGCAGAGCGCATTCTAAAATATAGGAAAAATAACCATTAACTACATGAGAAATAGTGTTTTACTGATTTATTGTTTCTTTTTAATGCTCTTTACATGGGGTAAGACTGGAGACAAAATGTGCCACGACAATATATATATTTTATTTGCAGTATATCACATTTTGGCTCCCAAATATTTTGTGTTTAGGAGCCAATGTCTCCTAAGGTTTTTATTTTGTCTGGAGCCCTGCAGCATCGAGGTAACTAATGTTTCCAAATTATTTAAAAAGACAAAACGGATTCACAGGTTTTAAAGACACGATTGACTTCATAATCAGAAACATCTTTACTGAAATGATTCAGTTTCTAATCAAAGGATTACTCGATTTCAAGGTTTGAGCTGCATCATTATACCAATCAGTAATCATGTTAAAACAACTGACAAGTGATTAAATTCAGACATTCAGACACCTAACAACTTGGCTTCATCCATGGGGACACCTGCCAGACTGATATAATCAGGGAAGGAATCGCAGGCAAGCGAGGACCTGCCTTACATGGATGTGCTCCGATAATGTTTTAAATAAATCAAAACATCATTGATGTAGACGATTGCGAATGAGTCTAGCATGCTACAGAACATTATGTTTACGACATTTTGCAGATGCTCTTATCCAGAGTGACATACATCAGTGCTTAAGTTGTCCACATCTGTTCTTCATACCTGTATAGCTGAACTAAAATCAACATCTGCTTTTACCAAGTTACTGCCACACCCTGTCAAAAGAAATGAAGTCAGATGTTAATACACAACGAACGACAAACAGTTAACAGGGTAAGTGCCTGAGGGTATTATTATTATTATTATTATTATTATTTTGATATATGTAGAAAAAGATGTTTAAGAAATGAGCAAGAGGACTGGTTAGTCACCAAGGTGCTCCTTGAAAAGGTGGGTCTTCAGATGAAGACAGTGAGCAACTCCACAGATCTGATCGGGAGAGGGAGTTCATTCCACCACGGGGTGGTCAAGACTAAAGAGTCTTGATGCACATCTTCCTCCTCTTTTATACAACAGAGGTTCAAGACTAGCAGTGCTTGAAGCTCTGAGAGGACGAGAAGTGACTTGCTGCTTGATCAGTGCTGATAAGTCACTCATGGAAGCCTGGAAGAAGGAGGGGGTGCTGGCTATGTAATGGCCAGATGTTGCTCTAAACACCATCTTCCACCTGCTCAAACACACATGAGACTCTGTAAATTGAGTTTAGTAAAATGTAAAAAGGGGTGACCCATGGAGCTTATAAAGGGGTAAATATGTAACATAGGAGATGTAGCTCCTGAAAGGAGCTATCCAAGGTGTTAACCATAACAGGTGGGCCAGACCAACCATGAGAATGGTCAGGGAGGGATTAGAACACAACGTTCCACCCCTCTAACTCACAGTACAGGCAGAGCCCAGGAGTTTGCTGGTTGATCCTCTCTGGGGCTTATAGCTGGGATGCTTCCAGCTGCATGAGCTCCAAAACTCAGTTCTCCACTGGGGGAGCTAGGAGTGGGACAGTCAGGCGAACCAGAGGTTCTGGTGATCCAGAATAATGTAATCAGTGTTTCTTATCTCAAAGGTGATAATCAGACCGCCAGTTGAATTACACTATCCAAGTTGAGACCAGCGTCCCGGGCTGCCAACTTTGTATATTTAAATGTCAGAGAATGTTCTTTGTTTTGATTATATTCTACATTGTAGATTAATATTCAAAACAAACGAAATGATGAAGGAACACATGGAATTATGCAGTAAACAAAAAAAGACTATGTTGTGTAATAAGGTATGGACTGTTGTGTTTTTACTTAGTCAAGTTCTTAGTATAGTTCTTGCCATAATGTGCACTAGAACCGTAGTGGAGCAACATCAGAGCAACAGGTGATGTTTTCAAAAATAATCTTCAATGTAGCCTATAATAAAAACAAAGGAAATTGTGTGTCCAAACTTTTGACTGGTACTGTACCTTCAACAAACCAACACTGGGTTCCTGAGCAAGACCCTTAACCCCAAGTTGCTCCAGGGAGACTGTCCCCTGTAGTTAGGGAATGGAAGTTGCTTTGAGTAAAAGCATCTGCTAAAGCCCATAAACGTACATGTCTTTGCTGTCCACAGCTAAGATGCAAAATGCAATAGTTATGGGAAATCGAAAAGTGAAGTTTAAAGGGCAACACAAAATTTCTTCAGCCAGCCGGAACCGGAAGTGAAGTGTGTGGATGGTTAGTCCACTGATGGTGGGGGTATGATAGGGATGAGCTCTGCCTCTGCCAGAGTACGTTGGTACAACTCAGAGCTCAAAGAATCAAAGTATAACAATCCATGTGATAAGTAGAGATCGTCTTTCACCCCATGAGGGAGACGAAACATCCAGCCGTCCGGAGAGTAACGTAGCACTGTCTTGAAACAGGCATAAATATAAGCAGACCTCAGGGCTGTGAAAGACAAACATCCCGGAAAACAAGAGACATGTGAAATGAATCGAGGACGAGGGAGAAACCAACTGGAGAAGTAGCTACACTTTTTTTTTAATTATTAAAGGTTTTATTTTGCAAATAAAGAGTCAAAATTTCTCAAAACAGAAAGTCCAGGTCATAATGATGACCATCATATTTTACACTCACTGCTCTGTTCAGATCTCACCAATTATTTGGTCAAATTAAATGTAATATATATATTGACCAGAATGCATTAAATCCACATCCCATGAACATGAAATGTATCTCCAGTTGAAGAATGGCCACCCATTGTCTTCATAAATGTTAAATGTTCATTGACAAAAAAAAATGAATAGAGCAAATTGTGGAAGAGTCAGTCATGTAATCCCCACAGTTTGCTTTTCAAACTGGTTATGTGGATCAACGTAAGAACAAGATAGGTGGTTATAGACAGTCGGTGTCAGTGTGGGGGAAGTTCAGACGTAGCTGTGGAAGATTCTAATAAACTCAAACCACTAGAAGACAGAACAAGGGAGACAGACATCAAAGTCCAGCAGAATTACACAGACCGTTTGATCTCCCTCTGTTTTTCCCTTTTTTAACATCACTCTGGACTGTTTACACTCTGGTCTTCATTACACTCCGCCCTCCCCCCTCAGAATTTCCAAACCTAGCAGAGAAACGTAGCATGTTTTGGAGAAAAAAAATCCCAAACGTTTATATTTCACTCGTTGACATTTATACCATTAGCATAATGAATTCTTCTGCTACCAGAAAGGACCTGTTGTGCTCTGTTCACGTCTCAGCTTTCAGCAGCAAAGTAACGAGGCAAACTCGGCACACACAGCTCACTTCAACGCTGCTGAAAGCATAAATAGGCCTTTCTCATGTCCCATGTGGCTCTTGAATATTTTCGTAAAGGATCTTCCCTGGCTTGTCCTGTTTTACGGCTTGTCCTGCTATTAAAAGTCAACTTTAATGCTTAAGGGAATTTTATAGCCTGCGCTTTGACAAATGGACATCATTGAGATAAAAACACCCATTACATGGATGCCCACTCCTGCCTCAAATAAAATAAATCCATAACCATAAAAAGGGCAGCTATTAAAACAACGAGCAGCCACACATTAAGAACGAAGCCGAGACTTTGGCTGCTGCGTAAAGCTTTTTACGGGGCTCGTGCCACACTCGGGTGATAAATGGAGGCTGGATGTTGGTAGGGCTGCATTTATCAAACGTGCATTTACTGAACTGAAAAGCCAGAGGCCCTTTCAGTTTCTGAGCTGCTTGTACTTGGCCTCTCTGGGTTCAACCAGCTCGGACGGGTGTGAGTGAGCAAAGCCATTGCAGTGTTGCAGTTCAAGCATGTTCTTTCTTTCATGCTTTTCTTTCTCAAGGCAGTTTTCCCTCGTTTCTAAACAATCACCTTTCAGGAGCAATGCCAGCAACTACCTGCCCCTGTCAGTAATGAGTGCACAGTAAAAGTTCTCAATAATACGTGCTTAACTTTTTGAACACACTTGTGCATAAGGTCTTCATGTGCATGCATGCATGCATGCATGTATGTATGTGTGTGTGTGTGTGTGTGTGTGTGTGTGTGTGTGTGTGTGTGTGTGTGTGTGTGTGTGTGTGTGTGTGAGAGAGAAGTCGGAGACACTGGTGCCTGTGGCGTCTGTGAGAGCTCGTGACTTTGCCTGTTTAACTTTGCTAACAGAGCAAGCGTCCGCAAATCCCATCACGCAATCCACAGATGGCCCACAGAACACAGAGAACTGGAATAAGAAGGAACACAGTATGGTAACAGTTCACAGCCTCACAATGCAGAGCCAATAACCATCAACAAAACAAACTTTTGCAGTTCACAGCCCTCTTAAAGTAGAGTAATTAAACCCGGCCCAGGATTACTGCTTTAACTGTATGATGCTGTGACTGACCTGTCAACAAAATACTACAGGAGGTGCTGGCTGTTCAGTCATACTGACATATCGACACTTCCAAACCTAACAGATCAGTTCGGGAGTTGATCCTCATGAAAATATTGATGGCTGTTCTTTAACCAGCATGATTATCAATCATTTAATTAAACTGAATGTGACTCTGAGACAGAACAAGTTGTAGGAATATATAAACATATACGACTGAACCCACTTTCCACCTTTTCCACCAAGTTCTCTTACACATAAACACATGAGACACACACACACACACACACACACACACACCCCATGAGAGTCGGTGTTCTGTAATGGTAGATCACATGGAATTATTTAATTCTGCTAAAGCCAGATTATGTAGTTTATTTCATATTTATGCAAAGGCTTTTAATTTAGAGACCAATTCCCTAAATACAGACTCATTATTCTCGAATATTGTTAGTGTCAGCAGTTTTGTTTTATTTTTATTGTTATTTGTCTCTGCATCTCTTCCATGCTTGTGTGAAATTTTTGAATTGTTCCAACGTCAAAATAAGTCCCCTTCAGTGAGTGTGTATGTAACTGATACTTTGCTGATACTTTGTCCCATAAACTTCAATTCATTGAATGTTGGCATTGTGACAAAACACCTGAGTACCTGAGCTGCCTGGGCGAAAGACAAATCAGCCGCTAAACACACAGTGTTACTAGAGTCAGACGTGTGTTAGTTTCAGAGTGCAAGTCATGTTCATAACTGTTGTTTTGGTTAGTAATAATGCAACAATCCATTTCGCGCCCCTCCTTGCACCCCTCATGTTCATCTGTGCACTGTGGAGATAAGAACATAAGCAATTATCTCTAGGATAAGGACATTTGTCTGATTCTGATTCTGAAAAAAAGCAGAAAAACGTGTGTGTGTGTGTGTAAGGGAAGGGGTTGTGTGTAAGCAGCATATTTTACAAACTGGGACAGATTTACAGACTTACTGTTTTTAATATTTATTGTTTCAGTTTTAATAAATCATAATAATTATCATAATACTAATGTGTGTGTAAGATGAAATACACAGCAGACTGATAAACAGACTTTAAGACACTAAAGCTCAGGTGAGTTATTTAAGACATGTGTCACTGTTTGTTGTGGTTCAATTAACAGTAATCAGTCCTTGAATGATGCTACATGCAGTTTCAGCCATCTTTACCCATAAACAGCTTGGTAAGAGCTAATGAGTTCGCATCGTTGGCACAGCGCTAAAGCCCTGGACTCCGAATCAGAAGACCATGGTTTTAAACTATGGTGCGAGAAGATTTTATTTAAATACAACCTTTTGTACCCTAAAACCAGTCTGGGTGTCTCCAAACACTAGTTATATAGCAACCAAGTAATCACACTTTGCATTTTCTGGTGGAAATGCATCTAGTTATTATTAACATTAGTATCGGGGCACACAGCGTTTGTCAAAGGTCATGAATTTAATTAACTATTTGTTTTAAACTTCACCAATCCACCAGGAACCTGACAGGCTTGTAGTCTCAAATGGCTTTTTGGTTTCCCTTTACACTAGTGTTTCCTGAAGCAGGGTAGACTCTGTTTGGCCAGTAGAAACAGTTGTTTCACCAAAAAATGCAAAATCTGAATGGAGGGTTGGCCTTTAAATTTCAGTCTCTGAAGACATGCCTGTTCCGATGACCTGTGATGTAAATATTCTAACTTCACAAAAGTGCTTCCTGCATCAATACAACATTCTTCGGATTCACACCAAATTTCAAGAAATAAAAAAAAACTTGTTTGCATCACAGCCCGTTTAGAATCAAAGCGGCTGTAGCTCTGGGTGATTTATTTTAATGGTATAGTGAAATAATTGAACAAACTCTAGCAAAGTTTACAATGGTTTTGTTCTTATTTGTTGGAAAAACTATGATTTTTTGCACAACCTCTACTTAACTGTCTATGAGATATGAATATGTAATGAATGTAAAATGTATGTATATGCTCTTCCTCTGTTGTATTTCATGCCCAGAAATGTATTAAATTCCAAAAAGTGTGACAAAAGATGATATAGTCTGTTCAACAAGGCAGGCAATAGTGAAGAACAGCAACAAGAGAAGAAGACAACAGACAGACGCACCTGGGAACACCTGCACAGGTGAACAGGGTCACAGTGGGCTGGGGCTTCAAAAACAGAAGACATGACTGAGACAACTTTTTCCAATGATGCCAGTTTTTGCCATTTTGTGTTGCTGATCACTCCTGTTTGGCGATTAACTTAATTTTCCCACTAATCATCACTGAGGATCACGGTTCGGGCTAAAATCCAAATCTAAAGTGACTGCAGATATAAACGACTAACTTGGGCTGAAAAACATACTTACCAACATGATTAAGGGCCTTTTAATCTTAATGATAGTTCTCACAACAGCACATCATTATCAAGTCCAACAACTGTCTGTGCGTTTCAAGCCTTCTCGTCTGAAGGTTAGTAACTTTCCTTCAGCTTTCCTCATGCTCTTTTCATCTACAAAGGTTGGCTGAAGGAAGTGAACGATCTGTAAATCTCGTCATCAGTTTCCTTCGCTTTGAAGAGGCTAAGTTAAAAAAAACTGTGGGGAGACTCTGGGGAGTCTCTGGAAAGGTGAGGTGAAAGCGAGCCTTCTTGAGCCGCCGCAGTCGCAGCGGTGTGAGGAGAGCAGACTCAGGCCAGCGTGTAACACAGCCTCTCACTTCAAAGGGCCAAAGGAAAATACATAAATACTCCACCATTAGGCAGCTTGTTTTCTTAAGTTAACATTTCAAGCTCAGCCCAGCCTCGGATCGTGTTTTAAATAACCGCTCGGCTTTGCTGCTTTGTGTGTGTGTGTGTGTTTTTGTGTTTGTTTTTTTCTCAAAATGCAGCGTACGACCACTACAGGAGGACCATCAGCACTCTCAAAATAAGTGGAAAAAGCGAAGCGTAACAGTATATAAACACACGAGGGTCAGGGCTCTTTCCGTCTGGCCCACCCAGCACATGGAGCAGGGCGCTTTAAAACTGTGACTCCAAACATTCACGTGAAAGCTCATGTTTTGGGCATCACACCATCTTGATCTTCAAATACGTTCTCATGTTTGGTCTTTTATTTAACAGTTCTTTGCTATTTATGCTCAATGGTTTGTTATTTACCTTCATTATTATCATTATTGCTCATGTAGTGTCTCCTATAAACTAGATCTCATTGATGGGTGTGATTGTGTCACATTACTATTGTAAAGTGACCACCGGTTTGAGAAGACTGCAATGCAAATGACACATTTTCTTTGTTATTATTATTATTATTATATTATTATTATTATTATTATTATTATTATTATTATTTATTGGGCAATATAGAACAGACAATCAGAGCACAATGTATTTGCATTAAAAGCACAGAAACAAAAACATGTTTAAAACATAAAGGGAGGTTGGAAAGTGGCTCTATAAAAAACGTTATGATGGCACACCAAGGCTATAAAATAAACTACAAAATAAAATAAAGAAACAATATAGAAAATGGGCCCAAGGAACCAGCTTTTAAAGTTAAATGACCCATTTTTAATGGCCACATATAATAGTAAGTCTCCGTCTAGACCATGTAAAAAATGACACCTACCATCACACATATTCCTGTGACAAAGAAACCTACAGTTTCTGAAGTTATCATTAACATTAACATTATTTTCTGTATAATAACATTATTTACTGCACAAGATTTGTAAACGGGCCACCTTTTTCTATAAAACACATACATATAGGAATAATGAACATATTTTAAAATATTCAAGTTAGTTGTAAAATACACATGAAACAAATACTGGTACAAATATTGATACAAATACTGGTTTAAAAGACCAGAATATGACATTTTTAAAGAATAAAAGTCTTCTATTTTTGAACACATAAATCTAGAAACTTTAGAACCTTTATAGCAGAACAGGCCATAAAAACACAGAACACACAAACTTGCACAGAAGCTGGCGATGTGTAATTATAGTAGAACAGGTTATTTTCAGGTTCAACTACACACAACCTTCTAGTTAAAGATAAAACAATTTACTGTTACTTCATTACTTTGCTATTTAATAAACCTTACTGTACTACACAATCCAGTTTAATGCAGTGATCTCACTAATTGAATTTAACTGAAATTGACTTTCTTGTATATTTTATATATTAAAATTAGGGCTGTCAGTAGATTAAAATTTTTAATCGCGATTAATCTCATGTTTGCCATAGTTAACTCGCGATTAATCGCACCTTTAAGTCTGTACTAAATATACT
>JBBPDC010000028.1:685755-704229 GCA_037974485.1 Hemigrammopetersius urotaenia
CTGTCCCTGTAACTAATGACTGTAAGACTGTCCCTGTAACTAATGACTGTAAGACAGTCCCTGTAACTAATGACTGTAAGACTGTCTCTGTAACTAATGATTGTAAGTCACTCTGGGTAAGGATATCAGCCAAATGCCCCCTTTACGCAGGAGTCAGGACCAAAGTCTTTAATAAAAAAATGAAAACAGAAGAGAAGAACATGAGACTACAAACCCAGAACTCTGACTCACAACACAGTGGATACAGTTCAATGTTTCCAATAACCTAGCCTGTTAGTAAAGTTCCTGGAATGGGATGCAGACTGTATAAAAAGACGTCCAGAGAGCAGCCTGTGTGAACACACCTCCAATAACAGGGATAATCAACCAGAACAGACAGAATAAATAAATAAATAAATAAATAAATAAATAGAAAAGAGAGAAAGCAATAGAGTAAAAAGGAGAGATTATGAGAGACAAACAATGAGAAAGAAAAACAAATGAAGAGAAAGAAAGAGAAAAAGAAATAGAGAGAAAAGGAGTGAAAGAGAGAAAGGAGAAATAGAGAAAGAGGGGGGGGTTTTGAACAGATAATCCATTATGAGCTTAAAAAGACAGGGGAAACAAGGAACAGGTGAAACAGACGGAGAGAAATCAAATATGAGAGAATGAGTGAGGGGGTGGCGGACTCTCTACTCTAGTATCCGGGACAGCTGGGGGTGTGGGGCTGAAGATGAGGCCGTTACAGAGGTGTCCTATCATTGGGCAGAACCTACAGTAGAAAACAATGTTTTTTCTCATTTTTTTTTTATGAATGAGAGACATACACTGACCATTATTATTAAAAAATCCTTGGCAAAATTGTGTATCCAACCTTGAAAAATAGTTTCTGTGATGCTTAATGTATCTCACCCCTTTAGAGATTTTGTGTATGAACAAGACTTGGAGAAGTTTGTTCATGCCTTTATCTCCTGCAGGGATGACTATTTCAATGCGCTTCTCAATGGAATTCCCAAAATATCCATTAGAGCTCCAGCTCATTCAAAATGCTGCTGCTAGAGTTTTAACCAAAACCATGAAAAGAGATCAATCACTCCAGTTTTCAGGTTCTTGCACTGGATCCCGCTGGATCATTTTTCACTGTGGTTTGGGTCCTAAATCCATCTCCGATATGTTTGGTGTTTATGATCCTTGTGGGTCTCTTAGATCTTCAGGAGCTCCTCAGCTAGTGGAAAAAAGATCTGAAACCAAACCTGGTGAAATGGTGTTTATCCACCATGCTGTCCAACCACCTGCCCACCAACTGCTAAAAACTGCCCTCATCTCCTCCTTCTATTGCAATTTCAATCTTCTTTTATTGATGACTTTTGTTTATTTTATTTTCTACTATTCTTATACTTAATATCTTCTAATATTCTGTTTGTATATGATAATGGGTTACATAAATGAACTTGACTTGGCGGTTACAAAATATCAAAGAACCTTTCTAGGTTGTGTGGTTTTGCAACTTGACCCTATAAAAGCTTAGCAACAGCACTAAAAAGCACTCCTTTTAACTTGTTGACACTGAACAGAAGGTCAGCCTTCAGGGTGTGAAGGTTGTGCCAGCACTATGGGGTGGCCAGTCTACCCTCACTATGTGGTTGCAAAACATGTTCTGTTTTTCAGATCCTCAGCCACCCTTTACTCACCTGAGAGTCATGACCCACCTCAAGTCTTCTGGCTTAAATCAGATTTCGCTGAATGAAAGTGCCTGGTGCTGAAGGATCACCTGTTCAGGTTAAGGAGGACCACAGCCCTGCCAAAGGTCATTTCCCAGCTCATTCAGTCCAAGTCAAGCTTGTAATTAGTAGATAAGTTGAATCATGATGTGTTGGGGTTTAGACATTACTAAAGCTCTAGGACTGATTAATCTAGAACTTCTATGACAACGTCTTCTTAGGGTTTCTCTGAGATCTTGACACGTCCAGCTGTTGGCATGGGCACTCCGACGGGTCTGCAGCTACATGGCCCAATACACTGCAATCTGTCTCACACCTTTCAATCATAGTCAGCATTAACTTTTTTAGCTATTAATGCCACAGAAACCCTTATGGGCAGCCTTTGTTCCGCACATGCATCAGTGAGCCTTAGGTGCCTGCTATTGGGGCAGTTGCTAACCTAGTGGTTAGGGCGTTTGCTCTATGATGAGAAAGTCATGGTTCTGAATTCCCAAGACTGCTAGTGGCACCACTGAGGTTCCCTTGAGCAAGATACTGTCCCCACACTCTGCTCTCTGAGCGCTGTGTTCCTGGCTGCCCGCTGCTTCGCTTGGTGAATGGGTTGAATGTGTTGAATACTGAGGCAGAATTTCATGCTGTTTATACTGTGTGCTGTGGTGTGTTCACGTATGACAGAATGGTCACTTCACTATTAGATTACCGCTTTTTCTTCCTTGGACCACTTTAGGTAAATACCAATCACTGCATGCCTGGAGATGTTTTGAATCGGCCATCGAATCATCACAGTTTGACCCTGTTAAAGTCACTTCAATCTCTACATTCCCTTTTTCTGCTTTCAGGACTTAGCAGCTGGTGATCTAGTGGTTAGGGAGTTGCCCCTGCAATCAGAAGGCAGTGGCTTCCAAGCCCAGCAAATCCACTGTCATCACTAAGGTACCCTTGAGCAAGGTATCATCCCCACAGACTATTCCCCAGGCACCCCCATTGGAGGAAGCCCATTGGTGAATGGGTTAAATGGGTTTGATAAAGAGACAGAAGTTCACACTGTTCACACTGAGTGCTGTGGCGTGTTCATACGTGACTATAAGGGGCCATTTTACTTTCAGGTGTTCACCTGCTGCCTAAATAATCCCACACCTTGACAGATCCCACTGTAAAGTGATAATCAGTTTTATTTGCTTTACCTGTCCGTGGTTTCGATGACTGTTTGACTGGTTTGCAGGGAATTCACGTCTCTTTGATAAAAATGGAAACAGGAAAGCAGACACTAATATTACAGCACAGTTTACTTCGTGCCCGCCCCCAGTGAAAGCACCTCTTTGAGCACGGGTTTGACCCACATCTTCTCTGACCCACAAAAAGCAGAGTGTGTGCTGACAGCTGCAGCTCAGGAACCCTGCAGAGAACCATAGGAGAGCTTTGAGGAACTTGACCTTCTGAAACAATAAAATGCCATCATCAAACACACCACTGACCCAGACTTCCAAGTGCCTGCTTGAAATTATTCATATTAAACTGTGGGCAGCTCCAAGACAGCAATAGAGAGTGTGAGGAAAAACTACTGTTGCCTTGCATATGTCGATCCTGTATTCCTGAACTGCCTCTGAAAAGCTACTTCATTTAGCTGCCTGAGACTGATTACTGATGTCAAACATCTCTACATCTACAGGGGACCAGATAACAAACTGAGAAGAATTAGCAAAAGTCTGGAATTTGCCAACAAAAATCATAGGATACTATCCAATACTGACTGTATCCAATGCTGGGGCAGAGAATATGGGAGTGTATATAAGATATAAGTGTGAGTGTAAAAAGCATGAGCATCACCGCTATTCAATCTGAAGGGGAGGTGTCCTCTTCACATTTCATAATAATTCGTTTGGACCCCCCACATTTACCATAAATAATTAGTTTTGAATCTTTAATCTTGAATCTTTAGCGAAAGAATCCACTCCAATTAATCGTTAGAATACACACACCACTGGAAACCCGAGTGGCCTGTCTATGCTCTGACGATTCACTTCACTTGCATTGGATTTTCAGTGGTGCGTATTCTCCTATTGATTAAATGGAATGGATTCTTTCGTGACAGATTCAAGATTCAACAGTGGTTTTCAAACACCCCCACCCACTAAAAGGACGAGACTTGGCACGCACACAGCAAACCCCGCCCTCACCCAAAACCCGCCCCCACGTGTAGACCGATTCGTCCTCCTCACATTAAAATGCTCCTGACGCCCCTGATAAAAAATATATATATCCTTCAACAAACAGAATTTGAGAAGGTACTGTTAGCCACATCTAACCACTGCTATCATATGTCTTTTCTGTAAATGACCACAAAACTTACAGTAAGACATCACCAAAAGCATGCTAACAAAAACTCATTAAATCCAGTTGTCTTCCAGATATCCAAGCGTTTTACCGGCATGCAATGTTTCAGTAGGATCCGGTCCAATTCTGTGCTCTGTACAGTATGTAAGATTTGTAGTGGCAAAGGTCCTAACACAATAAACTTATCCACACACTGCTGACCCTGGGCTTTTTGACTAGAACTGATACATTTTTAAGTGCTTTGTATTGTTCTGTGAAATTAAGAGGATATCCAGGTTTGCGATAGAAATTTAGTGATCGATTGTTACTAATGACATATACTTCTTTTTTAAAAATCAGAAACACATTTATGTATATTTGACTCATTTTAAGACCAAACTCATCCCGTTTGGCAGATTTCTCATTCCTCAAATGTTGATTGAAAACATAGACGTTTTGGGATATTATGGGTTAAGAAGAGTCCGATATCTAAAAGAAACGTTGATCTGAAATATGGACTCAGGTAGCTTTATGATCCAAGCAGACTGCTACTCCCCTCCCTTTGATGGTGACATGTTTTCACACCTGCTACGCCATCCATTCCCATTACAGACATGAAAAATACCATAAAGATCAGATCAAAGCAAAAGTATTCACGTTATCATTACACCCCATTCTTCACACAGGTCCTGTTCCTTCATTAATATTTACAGCAGTGTGAGCTCTGTTTATTGTGAATTATGCTGCCTTTAGTCTGGGGACTTAATGAGGACAGTGCCAGGCATTCATCTACTTTTGAAAGCTAAAGCATATAGAAAACGTTTGCAATAAAATGATGGATTTTCTTGTTTCTCGCTTCTCCCCATGTGTTAATCTTTACAGGCCACTCATGGAAGTGGCGATGACAGCCTGGATTCGGGGTCAGGGAAGGGTCAAAGGCCAAGCACTTCCTGCTGACATGAAAGCACATCTGAGCACACCTTGCTCTTCGTCTCTGTCGTTTGGTTCCCAGACCATCTGTATCCTCGCAATCTGGGGCCGATCGAAGTCAAACAAAAGCCATGTGTTAATTACCTTTGAAGAGGTAATGACTTCAGGGCCGAGCGCAGACCCTCATCTGGTTCAGAGTCCGGACAGAAAGCGGGCGGTTCTTTCATGGCTGGTTCCAGTTCAGCTTCTTCGGTACCTCCATCACAATAACTCAGTCCTGGAATGTCCCTCAGAGCTCCAAACAAAACCCCCATACACTGGAGTTCTATATGAAGAGGAGTGTTTTTCTATTTTCAGTCCTTCCGTGGTAATGAGTAATAAATGAACTGAAGAAAGTTTTGAAGGATGATGGCACTGCAGTTGACAAGTGACACCACAATTAACTTTAAATTTACAATATTAAACATACGCAAATGTCATGGAACTTCTACACAAGATCTATTCTCCTCGTTTAATTTTGTAGAGGTATGAATGGGGACCATTATATATAATCAATATCTAAATAATTGCACATGCAAGTAAATCTGCCAGACTCATACAGCCCCTCTAGCTGCTGTGTAGTTATGCTTTGACTGAAGCACATTGCAACATAGCAATTCTATTACATTTTAGTCTGCTGACAATTACATTTTCTATATAAATACTTATAAGATAAACCTTTATTAGTGCCACGAGTGGGAAATTTGCTTTGTCACGGCAGAAAGTGAACAGAACAAAGTTGGTATATAGTTACCATATACTTATGTAGATCATTTATGGGTATAAAAATAGTTCACAAATAACAAGCTTGGTGATCCCCAAGCTGCAACCAACATTTGCAGTTTTTGTTTGAGGGTTTCCTTTCTTTTTGCTCTTTTGCACTTGCTTTCGTTTCCCGGCAGGTCCATCTCTGGTTGTTGTAACTTCTTTTTTAATACACAAGACTGCATTCATTATACAAGGATGACAATGATACAGATCAGTGCAAATATGCGTCGCCACAATCATAAACATAAACACGAGCAAGAGCTGTTTTCTTTCACTTCATTTCATGCCATCCTTTAGACCGGACTCAGAGAAAACGTTTAAAAGTGTTTTTTCTTATTAAACACATCTAAATCAATCTGTCTGCTGATTACCAATCATTTAAAATGCTAAAATATGTCTGGTCTTCTTTGGTGTTGCATCTACATGCATGATATTTTTTACATCTATTTTCACATCCACAAAAAAGAAACACAATCAACAAGATAAGAGCACAGAGCCAGATGAGCAATTTTAATGTGCTCAAATGCGCTTCATTGTCAAAACTAAATTAGGGGCATTAAGAGCTGAAATCGTTACTGGAGAGGCATTTTTAATTAAATTATGTCATCTTGATTAAGAAAGGCTGCCAGGGAGGTGGCTTGGACCTGGAGCCACTAAAGGCTAAATTGCATGGAAGTGGCTTCTACAAACAGTTCATCATAAATTTCAGGTGATGGATGTACTGTACAATCCAGTCACTTACATAATGTTCATGATAATTAGTAGAGCATTTGCCTGCTTAGTATTTTCCTTAGTTTCTTACTCTCTTTAAAATTGCATTTATTTGTTTACGCAATATGGACAAGAAAGAAAACAAAACTCCCAACCACAAATTGTGAAAATAAAACATAAACTACAGTGTCAGCTGTTTTATTTACAGGTCTAGATACAATAAGGGGAGATAAGTATTCACCTGTTTTTTTAAGCTGGCAGGGGTTTTTTTTTATAATATGCTGTTCCAGCTTGATGAGAAAATATTATTGTCCTGATTGATATAATAAGAAAACTGTGTTGAGGTTATTATTGGATTTTGTGTAATGAAAAAATGCATTTATTTGAAAATGATTATTTGAAACTGTCTCATTTCATAACATCCTGTTTTTGCTCCTTTCTGTCACACCTTAATTTTCCCCGTGCCGTGTCGCTTTTGTTTTTGTTTTGGTAAAAACACTGATCACGCTGTCTGAGACATTTAGAGAGAGTCAGGTCAAGTAGGTGTTTGACACACCACATCAACACACCTGAAGTTCTTCCTGACTTGGATCTGTCCAAGTAGGAAACAGGATGTGTCTTAAAGCTGAGGAAGACTGTAAACATTGTGCATTGCATCCTGTTTAGTAGCATCAATCGAAAACGCACCCTTTATTTCTGAATAATCAAACACTGGTGTATCTCTTACAGTCACCTACAATCCCTGACACATGGCAGAAACAGCCACTTGTGGTGAGATCCTGGGCCAGAGTCTGAATGTAAAGTTTTTAAATGTGAGATGTCAAGCGTGTCTAACTGCCAACATTAGGAGGCCATGATCTGGGAGGACAGCCTGCTCAGATCATCATGAATGTGCAGCACTGAGAACTGAAGAGGAGCCCCTTACCTTGGCTGCAGCCTTTACTTTGATTGTACATGACAGTGGATCTCCAGAGAACCTTAAAGAACCGTTCATTGCATGACTTTTTCTCATTTTAGTCCTGTCAGTTTTAGTCCTGTCAGATTCCCACCCACCAGCTTGGTCTCCTCCTCTCACATATCACCAGTGATATCAGACACATCTTTCCTCCAAAGTCACATTAAGTGCCACCGGTGTCATTTTTAACAGACCATGGATGGCTGTGGCATCAGATTATTACAAACGTTAAACTTTAAAGGCCCTCCATACTTCAGATTTTTATATCCAATTACAGTTCTGTCCAATTACAACCACCGGCTTTGTCTCTCCCATCACCCTTTTTAACTTTAAAGCAACTGTGCATAGTCCTACAATCATAGATCTAAGCCAAAGCTCATTTATAAACATTTATTTTTAAAAAGTGAACACAAATAGTGATTCCACAGCGGAAACAAATCAGTCAGAACCCACTTCAAATATTTTCCATCTTATTGAACTTGACACTCGGGAATCGGTGACATGAAAACACCGTGTTAACACTCTAAATATCTGTTCGCCACACAAACAGATTAGTCATTTAAACCAGTTATTACACAACCTGGGAGCCTTACTCTCGCAAGTCTCCTGTTAGAAGACACCCAAAGGAAAGCTGGCCTGTCTTGAACTGGTTAGTTTATATCGAAAGGGGCATCATCTGCATCTAATAGAGCGTCTCGTCTTACGAAAGCGGCGTCTGCACGACAGATGTGTCCCACCTCTCCTCTCTCCACTCAAGTCCATATCCGAGACAAAACCTCTCCGCTGCGCCAGGGTCAAAGTTCTTTACTAATTCTTGAAGCGGCACATGCAGCTAAAACAAACTTACACAAAAAATGTGTAATTCCAGAAAAAAAAAATGTTTGGCATATAGTAGGGCAGCTCTTGGAATTTCCCTTTAAAGGAACAGTCCACCGTTCTTTAACCCAGGCTTTGTCTGCTGTATCTGAAGCCGCTCCAGCCACACTTAGGTTAAAGATTACGTTAAAAAAAAAAACAATTACTTCAAACCAGTCATTCTAAAACCTGGTCACTGAGGTCATTTTCTCTTCTCCGACACACTCATGAACTAATTAACCAGCCCTCTTTTAGATGCATTGCATTGGTGTTCCAAGACCAG
Organism: Hemigrammopetersius urotaenia; assembly: GCA_037974485.1. Lineage (NCBI taxonomy): Eukaryota > Metazoa > Chordata > Actinopteri > Characiformes > Alestidae > Hemigrammopetersius > Hemigrammopetersius urotaenia. The sequence continues at coordinate 694,310 of JBBPDC010000028.1, forward strand.
GCCAGAGGACCAATCATTTAAAGGCACTTTATCAAGCAATGCTGAAAATGTCTAGCTTTTTTAAATAAAAAGGTTTAATAAACTACAAAAACACAGTTAAAGTTTCAAAATATACCACTGCCTTCCAAAACATTTATATAAATTAAACTTTGCTGGTTTCATTATGTCACAAAACCTAAACATTAATGCATTTCCTCTTTTTTAAACTTTTAGCACAATACAGTGAAGGCAGTGAGAGCAGAGGCCTTTAATATAAACCAGTCTTAAAGGAACAGAAGCAAACACAGCCTTTTTGGATGGAGGTTGGGAAATAGGCAAGTATGAGATATGACAGTTTTTGACATATATTCTGTACAATAACAGTCGCTATTCTGGTGCAACACTAGCCCCTCTGGAAGGTTTATACTGATACAGTACATTATTGTATACTGTGTCTATTTATTGTGTTGTTGCTGTATGGTCTCTGTGGCTAGTGTACGTGTTCACAGCTGTTGAAAAAAGAAACCTTGAACATTGAATAAAACCACATGAAGAACATACATGGGCCTTACAGAGAAAATGAAATGAGAAGAATGTAGAGTATGGGCCCTTTCAGATACTTCACATTCCACATACAACACCTGTGGTACAATAGAATGACAGTGGGTTTCTGAGAAGTGTCCAACTCTGAATCCCAACCCTAACCCCGCAATAGGAAATATTATTCGTTTCTACTAATTGATAACATCAGAATTTGATTGTATTTTATAGTATTACATTCTCTTAGCTCAGCACCAGTAAATGATCAGACTCTGAAAACACATTTTTATACACAAGACCACAAGTGAGGCTTCAAGCTGGAGCCCAACAAAGATGGAGTAAAGATTTTATATGTGTTAGTTCCTGCTTTGTTCTGGGGGTGAGGATCTGCACCTGTTTCTGATGATGAGAGCTGGAGCTCATCCCTTTCAAGAACCTGATCCCTCTTGAACTTTCTTCTGTAACTTGACCTAACAGCTCCAACAAGTGGAGTTTGATCATCGTGGTGATGGTCGTCCTAACCAACAATCCAAGGGATGGACGAGTGATCTCTCTCTCGCTCTCGTTCTCTTTCTGAGTTAACTGGTAAAACCTGTGCATCTGTGAAGGGCACATGAAACTGATCAGAGATGAAAGACAGAGTCTGACTTTCACAGGGGGTGGAGTCGAGGGGGAAAGGGAGGTGATGGAGGTATCGGGGCACCTTTTGAAGCCACTGCATCAGCTGGGTCATTTTCAGACGTCCTTATTGCGAGATTAAAAGACTATTCCCCCTGATCTCCATCTGCTTCATCTGCAGTGTACATTTATTAAATCCCACTATCATGTCACTGCATTTTCCTGACAGCCCCTCAACACTGGAGGCCAACAGGGAAGCACTGAATCATCTTTAGAAAAATTCCATGATTCCACCTGATCTCACCTTGGAGGGGAAATGAGAATCTGTATCCAAATCTTTATGGTAATAAAAATGCACTATGCCAGTCCATCAGAGGATGCACACACACACGTTCAATTTATAATCCCCAATTCACCTAAGGCGCATGTCTTTGGACTGTGGGAGAAACCCGGAGACCCCGAAGGAAACCCACGCCACCATGAGGAATACATGCAAACTCCACATACACACAAGGTCAGAACCCAGGTTTGAACTCCCAGCAACAGTGCTACCCACTGGGCCACCCTGGGACCCTGAATGTGTTACTTACAGTGAAAATTCTTCTTTACTCCACCCTTAACTGTGAACCCTTCTTACGCACTGTGCATTCCACTCTGTGGCACAGCAGGGGCTGAACATCAAGTTGGTGGCTCCTGTTTCTCAGTCTGACGTGTTTTGTGTGACACAATATTTATCAACAAAAACTAGAAACTAAAACAAAGGCCCATATTTACTATAGAGTGTAATAATGTTACCAAATAAAATATGTTTCATTTGGAACTTTCAAGAATTTGAGAGGAGAAAATGCACAGACTGCAACACTACAATACAAAAACTGATGTTTTTTTGTGCACAAACATAAACTCATATGTGCCATTAGGAAATATTATTAGTTTACCTGGCTTACACACAAATGCAAGTGTGTGTGTTTCTGTCCTGTGATGAACTGATGGATTGATGGATGGATGGGTGGGTGGATATAAGGATTGATGATTGATGGATGGTAGGAAGGACTGATGGATGGATTTATTGATGGATTGATGGAATGATGGATAGAAGAATGGATTGATGGATGGACGGATAGATGTACGACCTACACATAGTCCATAATGACTTTTATTTAGAGGACATGGATCGACAATGTAACTACTTTCAGTCCACAGTAAACTCGTCTTTATAGGTGAGAGCTCAAAGAACTTTGGTTTAAATGGGTCTCTGTACAGGTCATGATGGAGAAGCTTGCCCAATAAAAAACGTGTCTTAGGCCAAAAAGACTGCTTGTTTGTTACATGTGAAAGCAGTGACACATAGTGCAGGCTGAGCTCTGGGATTTGGTCCATAATGTTGATTTGTGAGATGTTCCTCCAGGTGTGGATTCAGTGGAGGGGACGTTGTTGAGGTCTTTGTCTGAAGATCTGACGGAGCAGGAGGTGGTGGACTGATCTCTCTCTGAGGTTCTGGGTCTGAAAAGGAACCTGACTGTTCTTTTCTTCTCCTGATTAGCATTTAGACAAAGCGTGCTCGTGGAAGGTCAGTCTGGATCTCAGTGCGGTTCCTCTGTTGCCCCGGAGCTCCTGAGTGACAGCGCGGCTCCCGGTCTCCTCCAATGACCGTGCGTAAAACCAAGCGCTCCCGCTGGGGCTCTTTGATCTCACCGCTCCCGTCGCGCGAAGAGTCGTAATGTAAAGACATTTAATGACCAAACGCTTCATTAAACCCTCACTAATCAACAATGTGAGCCTAATGACAAACGAATGATTAGAAATCCGCACATGTGGTTTCCCTGTGAACATTTCCCCTTCAGAAACAGTTTATAATGGGAATCAGTTTTATTATTATTATTATTATTATTATTATTATTATTATTATTATTATTATTATTATTAGTCAGGCTTCATGGTTCCAGGTTACTTTGTCATGTGCGATGAGATATTTCTCCACGGACCACAGAACAGCATACAGCATTGTGAAAAAAATACAACCAATGCAGCAGTATACAGTGATGTAAAGTAACAGTAGTGTGTGAACAGTAATTACTGTTGCACCATAAATATGCTGCTGGTAATATCATTAATATCAGGCCTATTAATAGTGTTACTTTTTTATCTAATTAATTGCTGTCGTTTATCTTTACTGGTATTCCTCACACATCGTTACTGTCCAGGGTTTTTCTGAAAAGAGTTTGTCTCAGAAAAATGCTCGAGCTTCACTCTAAACCCGTGCGGATGAGGAAACAGGCGTCTCGACGCCAATAAAAACTCCCACATCAAATAAAACATCGAGGATCAAAGGAGCGCGTTTCTTTTTTTTTTTTTTTTTCTTCAATAATGAAACGGACAGACGGACTAGTGGTTTGGCCCCGCCCCCAGTCCTGCCCTCCGCTCCCATAGGCTCAGGAGAAAGAGACGAGAGTGAATTTAAATAAAACCCGGAGTTTAAAGCGCGCGCAGGTGCTGGAGAGTGGTGGATGAGGCGCTACAGAGATCAGCAGAGCTTCAGAAGATCAGAACTTTAAGAAGTGCGTGTTTCCTGGTCCCCTGTTCCGAACGCCAGTGCGCGCTCCTGCTCAGGTGTTTTCAGCTCAGAGTGGCGCGCGGCCCGGAGGAGATGTTCCAGCGGGACGGGTTTAGGGTCTTCAGCCTGGTCCGCTCGGCGTTGGTTCTGCTTCTGGTTCTGCTGCAGGCCGGGGCTCTGGGGGCCCGGAGGCTCCGAGGTGGGCGAACCGAACGGCGCGCCTCCCCTCCGCCCCGCGCGCGTGGAGCCGCCGAGAGCTTCGCCCTGGACTTCACACCCGTGGAGGAGAACATGGACAGCCTCATGACCCAGGTGAAGAACCTCGCGCACGCTCTTTACGGCTGCTCCGCCCACAGCCTCGACCACGACATGAAACTACACCTTCTGGAGAACACCTCCACCACCTGCAACGACGGAACACCTGCCGGGTAAGTACTGGACCTGCCACAACCAGAACCAGAATTAGAACCAGGCTGAGAAAACTCCACCAGAACCAGAACCATAAAACTTTATAATATTTAGAAAAGTTAATCAGAATCAGAAAACTTTATCAGAATCAGAAAAGTTTATAAGAACGTATCAGAGTCAAGAAGATGGAAAACTATTGATTCTGGATGAAACTGTTCATGTTATTCAATTCAATTCAATTTTATTTATATAGCGCTTTTAACAATGGTCGCTGTCACAAAGCAGCTTCACAAAATGAAATAAATTTGTGTATGAATGTGTGTGAATAAAATGCCTGAATACACAGAGAAAATATCAATATACAATATAAATAAAATAAAACTCCAGAAAACTAAATGATGTGGTCAGTAATAGAGTTGGATATAAATACTATAGATACGTCAATAAAATTGCTTGTATGTGTGGTGCAGGTGAATGTGGAAAAGTGTGTTTGTGTGTGTAGTGCAGGTGATTGTGAAAAAGTGTGTGTGTGGTGCAGGTGATTTTGGTAAAGTGAGGGTGGGTTCAGAGCAGCCATCAGAATGAGAAATGTGTTTTCAGAAGAGTTTGAGGTGCTGAACAGGTGTTTTGGCTTCAACCTGAAGGTGAAGCGCCAAGTTAAGAATTAAAGCACCAGATACAGTTTATTTTCCTCAGATGCTCTAACAAAGACTTTTAAATCATTCTTGTAAAGATAATCCTCACACCAATGCAGTGTGGAGTTTCGATCAGTGCGCGTTTCTTTATTTCCAGCTTGGTCGCTTGTTGCAGTAACAGTTTTCCCTCCAGTCTCCTTCTGAGAATCAGACTGATCTTCAAATATAATAGCTGTCAGTCTGTCCAGGTGCACCTTTCATCTCATTCATACACCCTTGAGCATTTTTGGAATGTTACCTGTGTTATGTTATAATCAATAGTTCCAGCATATTATTCACAGCTGGGTTTTTGAAAATCACGAGGGCGGATCTAGTGGCTGCCCTGTTAGTGTTCACCCATCAATTTTAGATAAATATAATCATGCACATGACGATTGATATATGATTGATAACTGCAGTCTCCATGGTGGTGCTTGGAGGTTCTGCTTTCAGTTCATCAAAGAAATCTCCATTAATGCACTTTTTTTTTCTTTTCCTGCTGAGTATTAAATGCCAGACAAGTCACATCCAGAGTTTTATTTCTCCGCTTTACGGCTTTACAGACCACAGAATGAGGGATTATTTGATTTTAGTCTTATTGCTGTGCATCAGTAATCAGTCGTATGTACTTTTCTGCTTTCTAAGTAAAGGGGTTGAATGTTTGAAGTCGATGTAAATAAACGACCTTCACCCATAAAAATAATTAAACTAAGGTCATAAAACGGACAGTTTGGTTGCAGTGACACTTTCTGTGGATCCTCTGAATCAAATCCTAATGAACCTTACAGGGCATGGAATTAAAACCCTTACAGAACTTCCCTCCTGTGGAAAGGATGTTTCAGAGGATGGGTAATTTAGGCTGGAAATGTTCCACCTGGATCTTTTTGTGTTTGATTCTTGAGCCATTTAGCATTTTTCATTAAATTACATTACATTAATTTGGCGGATGCCTTTAATCCAAAGCCACTTTAGTAAAATGGTCTTTTAATGGGATCTGAATTCTCATTAAAAGACAATCAAATAAAGCACCATCCTGTTTGAATGAACAGCATACAATCGAACCACTAACATTTCACTGAGTCATAAATGAAGGAGGACTGCATTCAATGTGGAGTGTTTTTAATATGTGACTACAGGTGCATTTTAGTTCAGCTAAAGCCATGAGTTTTCACATCAGTTTAGCAGTTCAGAAGTTGCCTTTTAAGCAAGTTGTGCTTGAGGACAGGACTGCTTTAAATAAGAGTTAAAATGTTTTCAGAATCAGAAAACATTAGGAGGAAATTGCTTATGTTATGACTTCCACAACACATAGTAACAATATAAAGCCTAAATAAAATCCAAAAAAAAAAATCTGTAGAAAGAAAAAACTCTCAGAATGAAATACCTTATGCTAAATACAGAAATGCTTGGGATAAATACTAGAGACAGGTGGTAGTTTAGAGTAAGATTTTGCATTTATTAGAAAACCAGTAGTAATATTAATTAATGAAAGAGAAATATTGACCAAGCTTAGAGTGCCCTGTGAATGGAGATCGTCTGTTTCTCAGTAGCGTCCTGCTCCTGCAGGTCATTTCTACCCACAGTGAAGCCATAATGCTGCCTAGTGCTTTTAGAATTCTGTGGCGGAGAAGAGTTGACACATCCTTCTCTTGTGGTGTTGATATTGTGCCATTCTGCTTTCATGTCGGATGTAACTGCAAACTCAATCACAAACTGTTCACTTTGAGCTTCTGACCCATCAGAACCAAGCAGATGAAGATCTCAATGAAATTGTTGTTATGGGTGGGAGGCTTTTATAAACCACACAAGTCAGTGCAAATATTTCCTCCAAGAGGATCATAGAGACCAACAGAAACATCACGCTGTTTGTTACAGTGCTGTGTTTTGATGTCCTGTACAATACTGAGAGCACCACCCCTAACACTTGTTGCCGTGAGTGACATGTTTTGTGGGATCTTGATCTTCCTGTTGTAGATACTACCTGAAGGAGTCACGGGGAAGCAGAAGATGGCTGGTGTTTTTAGAAGGTAAGTGCCGAGTTTGAAACTGTATTACTTTCAACCGACTACCTTTTCGATATTGGCTTTAGTTTCTCATAATGTGTCAAAAGTTCAGGGCTTTTTTATTTAATGCAGAAACGTGGTACTTTCAGTTTGGTACAGCCGGTCTTCTCATTATATTAAACTCTTCGCAGAAATAGGGCCTATTATCATATTCTGTCTGGAAGTGAATTAAACTGCAAGCACTAATTTCACCAGGTCGTCTGAAATACACAGGCGATGTTTGACCAGTGAGGGGTCTGTGTAACACAGATCTACACATTTATGCATTCTTTTTACAACATGTTTAGTTCATATACGACGTGTTTTCCAAGGTCTAGTTTTTAAAGGACTGGGTTATAGCAGACTCATTTAGCAAAATCATAGATTACTTGATACGCCATTGACTGACAGCCCTGATTTATTATTTTTTTGACAGCACTAGTTTTCATGAAATAACAAACCACTCACTCTCAGGGTCTGTATCTCTCGGCAGGGGGCTGGTACTGCTTCAACAAGGAGAACTGTGACAGCAGATACGAGACGATGAGGAGACTCATGAGTTCCTCCACGTGGCCCCAGACCAGGACAGGTCAGATCCAGAACCCGAACGCTCTGCTTTATGTCCGTAAAACCAGGTTAAACCCATCGTGCTCCTCGCGTCTTTCCACCAGAGTGTGAATAGCAGGAATTACACGCTCCCATGATGGAGGAGGAGAGCGATTCGGAACAGATGTGAGACTGGAATCGTTCTCAGTCTTACTGTGTATTTTGTCTTTTCTGCAGGCACAGGTATTCTGTCTCCGCTCCCAGAGGAAAACCCTCACTGGTGGAATGCCAACATGGTGTGAGTACTCTACACTTAAGAGCTCTGTGGTTCAAACAATTGCTTAAAGAGCGCTATCAGATTGGAGGGTCTTTATGGAGAAGTAAAATTTGAAATATTTCTCCTCAGGTTCATTCCGTATTGCTCTAGCGATGTCTGGAGTGGATCCACACCAAAAACGGACCACAGTGAGAAACCCTTCAGCTTGTCTGAGTTCTGAGAATTTGTTTGTTAAATGGCACTGACATGCTCAAGCCGAGTCCATCGATATTCTTTTTTTTTTTGTGTGCAGATGACTACGCCTTCATGGGTTCCCTCATCATAAAGGAAGTGGTAAAAGACCTGCTGAGTAAAGGTCTGGACAACGGAAAGATTCTGCTCCTGGCTGGAAGCAGGTTAGTCTGTATTAAGGATCTGCGCAGTATGGACAGAATACCAGTGTTTGGATTGTGTTTCCACCTTGCAATGATGTCAAAATGGTGAATCAAAAATAGGACCTAAGATACACCTTTAATAGTCCCACAAGTGGGAAATTTGCTGTAGAAAGTGGACAGAACAAAGGTAAGAGCAGCAAAACGATAGAATAAAAGCAATGCAATGCAGCAGTATAGTTTAAAAAACACGCCATAAAAATACAAAAATATAATAAATGACACCTGCATTAAGGCAGGACTGCATTGATTAAATTATAATAATTTTGTTGATTGAAGTTTGTCATGTGTACAGAGTACAATGAAATTCTTACTTGAACACCCTCTTCACAACGTAGAGACAAAAGACATGAAAGACAAAACAGTGCAGCAATAATAACTAGTCACGGGTTGAGTTGTATAATATGAATGAATATATTGATTAATCAAACACCCCTGCACAAAAAAAACCTGTTTGCATATTACAGCCTTCGTAGGAACTGTCCATTTTTAGGTAACTGTTATAAAATTGTGTGTAAAGAATATCTCCACCGCTGCTGCAGAAGCGGTGTTGCTGACTGTGTGTGGTCTCGCTCTGTAGTGCAGGAGGGACTGGAGTTCTGCTGAATGTTGACGCCGTGGCTGAACTGATGGAAGAACTGGGTCATCCCAACATCCAGGTGAGGGGTCTCGCCGACTCGGGCTGGTTTCTGGACAACAAACAGTACCGCTTCACAGACTGTGTGGACACCATCAGCTGTGCCCCCACAGAGGCCATCAAGAGAGGCATGAAGTAAGTAAACACGTCTTAATGTCTCACTTTATATGTTAAATATAAAATATATACAGTAATCCCCCGCTTTCACAGGGGTAATGTTCCAAGAGCACCTGTGTTTAGTGAAGAAAAATGCCTATTTTTATAGTGTAAACCCTAAAAATGCTCCCAGAACACTTTAACTTCATTTTAAACTCAGTTTAATGCATTACCCTTAAAGAAAACACATATTCGCCTTTTAATTTAAATTCCCCGCCAAGATATGCAACGTGGAAGGTCACTGGACAAATGTATTGGGACACCGCGGCAAGGTGAACAGTTTTCGGGGAATAACTCTTGATCTGCTCGGACTAAAAATACAAATGAGGGCTCGTTGGAAAGGTCTCCTGGAGTGCACCACGCAGAAATCGCACTTGGAGCACTGGGGCTCAACCCTGGTGTGGAATTAGAAAAAAGCGCTTCCAGGTCATCTACAGCCTGACCTGACCTCTAGTTTAGTTATGTAGAACTTCTGAGGTATAAGTAGATAATAAGAGTTTATGAAATGCCTATAAGGAGTCTTCTCATATCGAACATGCAACACACTGATGTGTGAGAAGCACTGGATCATCTTCTCTGTATAAAGGCCTAAACCTGACTAAGGATCCTTAGCTATAAAGTGTCTCAGAGCGAGTTCTGATGTTTGATAAGCTCTTTTAGAAAAAAATGCTTCCAGGTTGTCTACAGCCTGACCTCAGTCCCCTTGTGTGAAAACATCCAGAAAAAAATATATTTATCGCCACAAAAAAGTTCTCAAAAAATCTGCGTGTGATTGAATCCTTGACTCCTGAGCCGCATATATATATATATATATATATAGGTGCTGGTCATATAATTAGAATATCTTCAAAAAGTTTTACTTCACTAATTCCATTCAAAAAGTGAAACTTGTATAATGTATACATTCATTCCACACAGACTGATATATGTTTATTTCTTTTAATGTTGATGATTATAACTGACAACTTATGAAAACCCCAGTTCAGTATCTCAGAAAATTAGAATATTGTGAAAAGGTGCAGTATTGAAGACACCTGGTGCCACACTCTAATCAGCTA
>JBBPDC010000028.1:712796-729187 GCA_037974485.1 Hemigrammopetersius urotaenia
GAATGTATACATTATACAAGTTTCACTTTTTGAATGGAATTAGTGAAATAAATCAACTTTTTGAAGATATTCTAATTGCACTTTTTTTTGTCATACTGATGCAGTCCTTGCAACAAATGTATAAATAAAATACACAGTATGTTAAACAGCTGTCTAAATGTGTCCTTGAGGCGAATGCAGGTTAAGATTATAAATATTTCATCTGAATTTAATCTGAACTCTCTCCTTTAGGTACTGGGGAGGTGTCGTGCCTGAGCGCTGTAGACTCGCGTACGAAGGGAACGAATGGAACTGTTTCTTCGGTTATCGAGTTTTCCGGACTATCAGACGTGAGTGATCACAGATTCATGCTTTTGAAACAACTCAGCTCACTGAATGAATATATAAAGTGACCATTCTGTCATATGTGAACACACCACAGTACACAGGGTGACATTGTTCTTCTGCATTTAACCTATTAAACCCATTCACCAAGTGAAGCAGTGGGCAGCCAGGAACGCAGCACCGAGGGAACTGTGTGGGGACAGTACTTTACTCAAGGGTACCTCAGAGGTGCCTAGCAGTCAAATTATATTAATATTAAATGGTATTTTTTCCACCCCCTGACCTGCAGTTCTTATTTTTTACATTGTAATGCAGAAATACTGGTTTAAAAAAGGTAAGAAAATGTAATTGTAAAAAGAGAAAATGCAATGAATATGGGGGTACTTCCATTTACTGGTGTGGAGAGATTTACGTTCAGAGCAGATAAGGACCTTTTATTTTCATGTGGTACTTTTTTCTTGTTTGTTTTTATATGCTCATTCGTGGTAGGCAAGTCCTGGATCAAGGCTCTGGCTTCACCGGTTATATTTGTGTTCCTCATTTGCATCATTACATATCCTGGACTCATTTAATATAAAGTTATATTGTCTCTCAGGCCCTGTGTTTGTGGTGCAGTGGCTTTTTGATGAGGCTCAGCTGACTGTGGACAACATCCATCTGGTGGGTCAACCTGTCCAGGAGGGACAGTGGCGATACATACAGAACCTGGGCATCGAGCTCAGGAACACACTCAAAGATGTTCCGTGAGTAAAATTTGCCTTTAAATTCGAGGGAATCCTCTTAATTAACCCCAAATGTATGGAGGACTTTGGTGAAACTCTAGAAATAAATGATTGTTCTGTTTTTGACTTGTAGAGCAATGTTTGCCCCAGCTTGCCTCTCCCACGAAATCATAACGAGAAAGTAAGGCTTAACATTATTCCACTGATTTGCCATCATTCACTCAAGTCTTTCTTATGCATTGCATTCAGTCTCCCAATGTCTGGAAGTGGGAATTCTTTGAACAACAGCGTCCTCTTGTGTCCACTGTAGCTACTGGCTGGACATACAGGTGAAAGGGACGTCGCTTCCGAGAGCTCTGCACTGCTGGGACCGCAGTCTCCATGACAACAGCAGGAACAACAAGGCTCCACCCAAGGGTTGTCCAATGCACTTGATTGACAGCTGTCCATGGCCCCACTGCAACCCAACGTGCCCGACGATCCGAGACCAGGCCACGGGGCAGGAGATGAACTTCATCCAGTTTCTGATGCACATGGGCCTCGACGTGCAGAAAATGGCTCAGCAGCAGGGCATGGACCCCGGAAAGCTTCTGGGCATGCTCAGTAGTGGCAGCTAGTCATGACCATGGAAAGACTCCATGCCTCCCCCCACCCTCTACTTGGGTGACCTTCTCTGGCTGTTCTGATACCTCTAAACAATGACTTCTGACCCCTTACCCTGAACAACCCCCACCCCTCCCAGGTTCACAGTCACCTTTAGTACTGACCTGCTGGACTAATGAGAACGTAAAAAACTGCTGATTTGTTCTCATCAGTCTCTCATATTTTGAGTAGCTCAATGGTGCTGAAGCCCTCAGACGTTTAAGGCGAGAAAGCTTCGATCCAACCCATCTGGGTGAAAATCGGGCTGCTCACTGCTAAACTAAACAAATCCTTTAACATTAACAACATCCAGGACGAAACGTGCCCGTTTCTTGCCTCTCGGAGGAATGCTTCACCCAAAACTGCTAAGCTAGTAGCAGCCAGATCAGCCGCGGTCTTACAAATGAAAGTAAATGACAAACATTCAGTGCTTTTCATTCTTTCCAGAGCAAGATTTAGTAAATTTTAGTATTTAGTAAATACTCCGAAGCAAACACTGTGATCAATTTTTTTTAATAAGGGCAATCTTCTACTTTTTTTCTTTTTACTTTTTTTTTACTTTTTCGTTGGTCTGGTGAGGCTCTGATGGGAAAATCTCCAGCAGTGGCACCCAGTGAAGACCTGAAAAAAGTGAGCTTTCATCTGCCTTCCCATTTGGCCAGTTGCTGAAAAGAATGAGTGCTGACTTTGGAATATTTGAGACAGAACGTTTTTGCCATAAGCTGCTTGGTTTTTGGGTGAAGCATTCTTTCTCTTAATCTTTTGGTTGTAAAGGTACGACAAATGTAATCCAGTTTTACGGATATTTTATATTACATTTTATATTACGGATATTTTATATTACGCATTTTATTAGATTCCTGTCGTTTGAGAGAAAAGAAAACATGGTTGTGGCTAATCTAGTTTAGTTATGTAGAACTTCTGAAGTATAAGTAGATAATAAGAGTTTATGAAATGCCTATAAGGAGTCTTCTCATATCCAACTGGCAACACACTGATGTGTGAGAAGCACTGGATCATCTACTCTGTAAAAAGGCCTAAACCTGACTTAGAGCAAGTTCTGATGTTTGATAAGCTCTTCCACGTCCAGATAATCGCCCTCACGACCGCTGCAGCTTGAGAAGTGTGTTTGGAGGTGCTTTAGATTTACTGAAGTTCCTATATGTGGTCATGTCAAACTGACCCACGCCGGGATGTTCGTTTTTTTAAGACCTGCTACAAAGAGTTGAATAAAGGTGGACCAAGTTTTATAATTATTTGCTGCTTTCTTGACATTATGACCAGAAAAAGTTTGGACAGACAGTTTTATCGTGACTCTGTTACTCAGGTTGGCCTCTGTTCGCTTTCTCTGTTCATCTTAAAAGAGAACTATTCCATTTTTTCTTATATTTATGGAGTACATTTTTAAACTTCTGACCACAGTACTGTTGTACTGCCACAACAGTGTCGCAAAGCTAAAGGAAATGTTAACCAAATTCTAAATAGAATAATTACCTTCGATAAAGGTTTACACTGATCAGCCACAAGATAAAAACAAGGTTAAGAGGAGGAATATTTTAGGCATCACTCAGTTCTTGAAGTTGATGTTTTGGAAGCACATCAAGTAGAGAAACATCAGGATCTGTGTAACTGACTAGGACTGAGCAGTGATGGCTGTACTGTGGTCTGTGTCATTCAGGTGTTGACTTGGTCTCCAAATTTCAAACCAGTCAGGCTTCTGTGAGACAAACTGGTCCAATCCATGGAGCAACCAGCTTACAGGACTGAAAGGATATGCTGGTGCAGAACTGCAGACCTTCAGAGGTTCTTGTGGAGCCCAGACCTTGAGCTGATTTGGGAGAACGAGGTGGATCAACAATATTAGACAGGTTTTAATATTCCGAATGGCTGATCTGTGAATGTATTGCAATCAGATGCCCAATTGGGCAGCAATAAGGTCAAATTTTAAACTTAATATTGTATATCTTCGACAGAACACACTTACGCATATTTTAATGCACAAGCCACTGTTTATCTCCTAAATGCGAAACATAATATGGCCTATGCTAACTTTTTTTATTTTTTTACCCCAGTATGCTATATAAATAGAAAATGTGCCCTAAAATGTAGAGTAAAATGGCTTCTTGTAATATTTTCACGTAGAGGATATGACCTACAACCATATGATTTTATTTTTATTTTTTTTAATGGTCTGACATTTCTTTTATCTTTCAACCAATTATTCTATCAATGCAACTTTTTTTAAAACATTGACTCATTTTAGAAATTGTTTCTTAAATGAAACGCTCTGGACTCTTGAAATATTTAATATAAAACTCACTTTTTTAAAAGAAAGTATTATGAATCAGTCTTCAGTAAAATCGCAAAAAAAAAGTCAACACGAGCAGAGAGAAAAAAGGTATTACTAATTATTTTGCTCTGTAACATATTTTTTAACAAAGGAACTCAATATTTATTTTGCTATGTAAATCATATTTAAAAGTGGTATTTTCACAGATACATGATTCTCTGTAAATTGTACATTTCTTTTTTTTTTCCATTGTCATCTGCATGTATTTGTATCAGAAGGAACACATTACAGTTATTCCAAACAATCGCTTGTCTGTTTCGTCATTTTTTTCATAAAATGTATCATCTCTCATCTCTTCATTGTCTTTTTTTTTTTCACAGTAATTTTTGCAAGTGCATGAGTTTGAAGCTAGAAAGCCAAAACCAACTCTGGGTAAAAATAGCTTTGATCCCTGAGCAGTTGGTTGTGTTTGGATTTGGCTCCACTAAACGAGCAGAGGCTTTTATTCTTTGGGGCACCAGGATGCATCCCCTCCTCCACAAATACAGTGCAGAAAATGATTGAAGACACAGTTCCACTCTGAGAGAATGTCACGATGCTTCTGCAGAAACTATGATAAACCTAATACCTCAAACTCAGGCATCACTTTCCTAGAATTTAATGAACTTGAAAACATCCACATGCCCCTCTGCCCAGCACCAACATTCACACACATAATTACCCCACATCTTCAGGCCTCTTTCCTTTACTCAAGTGAAGCATAAAGAGGATCTTTATATCAGGCTCTGTCATTACCTCAAAAAAAAAAAAAAGCACATACAAACTCCCCACCCTAAGAAATACGACTCCCGGCGTGGCTGCCTGACACGGACATGTGGACTCCCCACCATTCCACTGTGGAATATGGGGGTCTATTTATAGAGATGGTGTGGCCAAGGTCTCTGAGCTCAGCAGAACAGTCACTTAAACAACTTTCCCCAACGGCCCGACGCTCCACTGCTCTTTCAGAAAACCCAACGAGGCGCAGTCCTGGAGACACTAGAGAGAAGAAGACTTCAGGCTCATGTCTCATGGCTCCAAACAACTGATGGAGTTTATGACCTGAAATCATTTCATTTCTTGGTTTGTTTGTTTTTTTCTGTTCAAACCATCGACAGAACATCATTTTCCCGATTTGGAAAACTTTCATTGTGGGGCCGTCCTGTGGCACAGCTGGAAAAGTTCTGGAATCCTTATTTTCTTGAAGGGAACTTCACTGACAAGCAGGATCTCAGAGGTGTCACATTCCATTTGAATCCAAAGGTAACATCCAGCTGGAAAACACAGAGCCGAGGGCTAAAAAAGAATATTAGACCTTTTACTGAATTGTACTTAGTAACATCATTTGTAATTTCAGCGCTGATTTTATATTTAAATCTGTTTAGACATCTGCATCATAAAATCCGTATCTATAATTATCTGAGACGTTTTTGTTGCATTGCAGTGTGTAAAGAGGCCATCAGAAGAGGGGCAGGAGTTTTCACTGTAATTTGACCCCCCACACGCAGCAATAATTATAATGCATGGTGGGAAAGCCCTGAAGGAGATTTGTAATTAAGGGCGTCTATATAAAGCTCCGGGCCGAGGGCGAGGTTTGTGGAGCCGGGTGAGGAGGTGCGGCGACGCCCCGTCTGCAGGGCTGTAGGATCCTGATCCTGCGTGTAGCAGACAGGCCTGCTGATGGATCCGCACGGAGGCCACTACCTAAACCGGGATGCAGTCCTGTCCGCATTGGGCGCCGCCCGAATGTGCCAGCTGGTGCTGGGCTGCACCACCATGTCTCTGGTGGCCCACAGTGCAGGCTTCAGCGCCACCTATGGAACGTTCTGCATGTTCGTGTGGTGCTTCTGCTTCGCCATGACACTGGTCATCTTCATGCTGGACGTGGCCCGGCTGCACGGCTGCATGCCCATCTCCTGGGACAACTTCACCGTGTCCTATGCCATGCTGGCCACGCTCATGTACATCACGGCCTCGGTGGTGTACCCCGTCTACTTCCTCAGCAGCAAGTGTCCGGCACAGGGCTGTGAGGTACGGAACTACCGCATCGCTGTCACCGTCTGCTCCAGTGTCTGCTGCTTCACCTACGGGGCCGAGGTCTTCCTGACCAGGGCCAAGCCGGGACACGTAGTTGGTTACATGGCCACCCTGTCCGGCCTGCTCAAGGTGGTCCAGGCCTTCTTCGCCTGCATCATCTTCGGCGCCCTCGCAAATGACAGCGAGTACAACCGCCACATCCCCACCCAGTACTGCGTGGTGGTCTACAGCCTGTGCTTCGCCGTCACTGTGGTGGTGGTGATCCTGACCGTCTCTGGAAGGACGTCGGCTCTAAGGCTGCCCTTCGACCGCTTCGTCATCATCTACACCTTCCTGGCCGTGCTGATGTACATGAGTGCAGCCGTGGTGTGGCCCGTCTTCAGCTTCGACAAGAAGTACGGCACCCCTGGGCGGCCGGACGACTGCCCCCGGGGAAAGTGCCCCTGGGACAGCAAGCTGGTGGTGGCCGTCTTCACCTTCGCCAACCTGGTGCTCTACTTTACCGATCTGGTCTACTCTCAGAAAATTCGCTTCGTCTCCCAGTCAGCAGCCTGAACCTAACCTTCTTCTGCTGGACTGAACACATACCTCACTGGAAAGGACAAGGAAGCAACTGTTTAAGACCACTGTCAATCAACCAGCCTCTGAATTTTTTTTTAGATGAGTAACATGCAGGGTCAAAGTAGGGATGGGTGCACTGCAAAAAGAATTATATTATGCAAAAAACCTGCCATGGGATAAGCAAAAGACTCCATACCCCAGTCTTTGGTCAATTTAGACTAATACTGAGACCGTGTATATTATTATTGACTACCGAGACAAAACCTTAGCTGCTTATATCACATTAAAATTTTCTTTCTCCACGTAAGACTGTTTAGGGTGAGCTGAATAGCTAGAAACCTTCAAGAAACCTTTCAAACTGTGCATACCCAATCAGATTTATTTGCTTAACATGATCCTGAACTATTGATAAAATAGCTTGATGAATGAATCCTAAACATTAAAAAGGACTAGACAAGGCCATACGCATTATCAGTTGCAATGGTCCTTTAATATGCTTTAATGAGATCAAGTAAGCATGAAAAAGTAAGCAAAAAATCTACACTAAGTAAAAGTAAAATACAAGTGTGGGTTTTGTATGAGAGGACAGTTGAGGAAGATCTCCATGGGACCTGGATCCAACAGTATAATGGCTAAAACCATTTAACCCCATCTGAACACCACTATCTGATCAGCTCCTGCTTGGAGACCTACCAGGATGATATTCAAACATTTTAGAGACATACAGTAGAGCTCAAACTGTTGAGTGACTTTTAACCAATTAATAATACTTTGAACTTAATTCTGTATCTGACTGGATCCAGTTTGGGGATATGAGTCATGTGCTCACTTTTCTTGGGTTTTGTTAGAACTCTATCAGCAGCACTTTGAAAAATCTGCAGCTGTTTACATTCTGTGTAACTCGGCATTCTCAAGAAAAAAGCTAAATTTAGAGATTTTGTGTCAAATCAAGGTTTGGAAAGCAAGTAAATGGCTTGAGTTGCAGCACTGTTTCTTCAAGGGATGTGCCATCAACAGCAAATTCATACATGATTCCACATTTTCTGTGTATGTTGATACAGACTTTATGTCATTGCTTAACCATGCTTTGTCTGACTTTGTCAGTTTTTGGACAAGAAAAGACGTAAACACATTACCTTTCAGGACTAACAGTATAGAATTTATGAACTGTGGGAAATTATGTCAGCAGGGAAAATGTTTGTGTGTTTTTGCAGTGTGATATGATGCCACACTCTTCACTGTCAGTATTTCTGGAACAACTAGAGGCAATAAACAACAGTGGCTTTTACTCATTTCCCAAATTGTTACCAAACCTCAGTATTGTGATACATATTGTTTTTGTGAAAATAAATCTGTGAATTAGAAGCACATTTTGTAGAGTTAAACTGTTTTTACAGACAAATCTAAATAAACAATACATTTAACGATGACACAAAGTACTGAAAATGTATGCAGGTCTTAGTACCTTATGAAAACAGGATGGAAATACAAATGGATGGATTATACAAATGCTTATATTAAGCAAAAAATGCTGATGTGTTAAGCAAAATAGACTGTTCTTGAAACAATTATAATACGTAAAACATAAGCAAAAATAAAAGGCAGTAAATTGTCTCAATGGCAGGTTTGTATTTACACCTCATTTTACATTTATTTGAAAGTGAATGTTTTCGAATAGTTCTCGTAAGCTTCTATGATTTTTTTTTTGCAGTGATCTATAATATCTCTGCTTGAAGCCACAGTCAGGATTTTGTCATGTTTTTGTGTTTACATCAATAACAAGTTTTATATCAAGATTCAAGATTCAAGATTCTTTATTCGTCACATGCAGTCATACAAGTACAACACACAGTGAAATGTATCCTGAACCGCTCCTTACTGACTGTGCAAAGTTAAAAAACAATAAGTAAATTATTGTAAACAATAATAGGTAAACAATAATAGGTTTCCCAATACGGCTATTCTATTTTTTTGTTGGTTTAACTGGCACAGATATAATAAATCATAAATAAATTCCTTATAATTGCTTTACACCTTGTCAGTCTGTCTCTTCGGCAATTAGTTGTATCTTTTTTTTCTCTTTCTCTCCTTTTATAGTTTTAAAGACAGACCATTCACTGAGATCTGTTTATCTTACTATTATCTTACTATAAGTTAAGATTGTTTTTATATTTGTTTTCTGTGTTTTATGTAAAATGGTAAAATAGCATAGATTAGTAGCAGTGTAGTGTTGAAGGTGAAAACGTCGCAGTGTGTCTGAATATAAATGGGATTCTGTTCATATATTTTGTGAACTGGACTTGAATTGACCGATGATAATTGGTAAAAAGTTGATTATGAGTGGCTCCAAGTTTGACAGTGGTATCGATGATATGCCATCTTTATTTATGATAGATTTAATAAAGCTTTTATGTTTTATGTGAATATATTGTCTGATATAGATATGCCTTTCTAAAATGCTCAAATATAAAAGCACAGTATTGATTTAAACAGACAATTGTGATAATCTGTCATCTTTCTGGAGACTTTGTTGTCATTGAATGTACCCCCCCCCCCACACACACACACACACACTCACACTACACACAGAAAATGCTCTGAATAGCACAGAAGCCTATAAAAGTAGTGCCTGAGACCAACACAAACATTTTTATATATACACAGAGTATATATTTTATGTTCTTTCTTAGAGATCTTTTCCTTTTGGGCCAGGTGTGCTGCACCTGTGCCTGTGGGTCACTCAGGTTTTTTCTAAATGATTCATCATGATCAACTACACCAATGAAAGGGCAGGAAATCAATATACTGATGTTTCCTAGTTCTGATCTTCACATTTCAGGCCTAACAGAATTAAACAGAAACAGAAAACAGTAGGGTTCTATATATAAGTACGATTTTGAGAGATATAGATGAAATTGAATACTTGTTTTGCAACTCCATTTCTTACTCAGTTAAAGGGAAGTACATACTTTTTACATTTTTACCTAGTAAATACAGATCTCAAAGGTCAAGAGGATTTTTTCTTTTTTCCTTCCTTTTTCACACACACACCCACACGGCAGCTGGCGGCTAAGTGGTTAGGGAGATGCCCCTGCAATCAGAGGGCTGTGGGCTTGAATCCCAGGACTGCTAGTGGCACCACGTAGGTACTCTTGAGTAAAGTACCGTTGTTCACACTGTGTAGTTTGTTCACGTATACTTTTTCTGTTCACTGAAACATATAATTTGCTTACTTCCACTTTTAATTAACCTACATTGGCTACCCATGGCTGCCCGAATTAAGTTCAAGTCAGCATTATGTTATCATTCAGCCTTATGGTCCTATATGGTCCTATATGGTCCTACATGGTCCTACATGGTCCTACATGGTCCTACTCGGTCCTACTCGCTCCCTCCCACCCTCCTCCAACGGACATCATCTGGCTCTGCCAGCCCTACACACAAGGTAAACCCAGTCCAGACTGGTCTCCTTCTGGTCCCCAGTCCAGACTGGTCTCATTCGTGGTTTTGCTCTGGTGGAGTGAGCTGCCTAATCCGACTAAAAAAATGTGCAGAACAGTGGGGCTCCAGCATCTGTGAAGCATAGTCTCAAGTAGCTAAGACTATACATACACAAAATATTTCATTGCACCAACTGAAACAGGTGAAAATATGCACAGAAACGCTTGTTCCCGCCCATTATTAAACAAAGAGCGCTATGATTGGCTGTTTGTGTTGCAGTGTTTTATTCTGATTGGCTGTTTGTACAGCAGCGCTTTTTTCTGATTGGTTATTCGAACTGTCAGTTCGTACATCCAAGAGCAACGTGGATAAGATAAACAAACCTAGCTTTAGCTAAAGTGTTAGGAATAATTTACCCTTTTTTATTTTGTTTTATTTAGTTTTCATCAGGTAAGTGCTTATTTACGCTGTTTCCCCTTAATACTCCTGAACGACTGTCCTTAAACAAGAGTCTACCGCCACCGAGACCAGGAAATAAAGTAAATAAACATTAGCATGTTCTGAAGAGCTGAACTCATGCTGGTTTTGAATAAAAGTTTATAGTCTGATATCAGAGAGATGGAATATGTGTGTTGGGTTCGTGTTCAGGATGAGTGTTGGGTTTATCGGAGCCGGACAGCTGGTCCAGGTGCTGGTGAAGGGCTTCGGTGCTGCAGGTGAGTTTCTCTTCCTTCAAGATGTTTAAGATTCTTTATCTGTTTCATACACAGTTCTGCAAGAACAATATGTGGCGAAATGAGTCCCTGAGCTGACCCATTACAGTTGGGTTACACAAATAATTATAATTAAAGACAAATTTGGAAAGGTTAAAAAAATGTATAAATATATACAGAGAAAACGTATATTCCAAATAAACAAATATTACAAACAGAAGCAAGATTGGCTGATGGCCTAGTGGTTAGGGAGTTGGCCCTGCGATCAGAAAGTTGTGGGCTCGAATCCAAGGACTGCTAGTGGCACCACTGAGGTTCCCTTGAGCAAGATACCGCCCCCACACACTGCTCCCCGGGCGCTGTGTTCTTGGCTGCCCGCTGCTTCACTTGGTGAATGGGTGCTGGGTGTGTTCCCGAATGACATGTGGATCCTTTACACAGTTTGTTTTAGCTCTGTCCATAGAGACCCCAAGTTTCATAGTTGTTGGCTATTTATGTTAACCCAAAAGCATTTTTGGTAAAAAGCAGCTAATTAAAGTTCTAAGATGCTTAAAATAGTTTATAATGTTGCCTGTGTCCTTACACAAATTAAGTGGTAAACACTGTTGAAGTTCACCCTCTTCCCTCTTCTTCAGGTGTGATTGCCACACACAGGATAACCGCAAGTTCTCCTGAAACAGACCTGTCAGCTGCCGCCAGACTTCGGGTAAGAGCCAGTTTACATACAGAACGCCTGGATTCTGCACAGCGTAATACACTACAGTCTAATAGCAGTATATTGTGGTGCATGGATTTGTTCCTTTTGAATGCAGTGTTTGTCTTCTCTTCAGAAAATGGGAGTGAACTTGACCACCAGTAACAAAGAGACTGTCAAGAGGAGTGATATATTGTTTCTGGCTGTCAAACCACATATTATTCCTTTTGTGTTGGATGAAATTGGACCTGATGTTGAGGACCGTCACCTCATTGTTTCCTGTGCAGCAGGTGTCACCATCAGCTCCATAGAGAAGGTTTGTGAGGTGCTTCACAGAGACATAAAGCACAGAAGGCTGTAGATGTTTAGATATAGAGCATGTAGAGATTTGAAAATTAATACGCAAAAAAGTTTACCATATACTACTAGCAACATTGGCAGACTCAATATAGAGTATATATGTTGCATGAGGAATAGTTTCATGTTCTTCTAAATTACAGGCAGATAAGTAATCATTTCATTTGTGTCCAAATTTAACACATTTCAACTGTATACATTAACCTAAGTATTAAAAGAGTATACAAGTATACTCTTAGTTTAATTTTAAATTAACTAGCGGAATAAACCAGTCACCTTTATTCCGTTTAAATATCATGCAGTCAGAGTTTCGGCCCTAGGCTGAATACTTTTAATCGGCTCCATCAACAAGAGAATTTCTGCTGAGAACCTCTTTTACCTCTTTTTCACAGAAACTGCTGCAGTACCGTCCTGCTCCGAAAGTGATTCGTTGCATGACCAACACACCGGTGATGGTGCGTGAGGGGGCGACGGTGTACGCCACAGGCCTCCACGCCGACGTGGAAGACGGGAAACTGTTGGAGCAGCTGATGTCCAGTGTGGGATACTGTACGGAGGTGGAGGAGGATCTCATTGATGCTGTAACGGGCCTCAGTGGCAGCGGCCCGGCTTACGTGAGTTAGTCTTGCCTCCCAGAACATATTTACTACTTTGATTTGTTCCGTGGACTAATGTAGCCAACAAGTTGGCCTAATGGAAGCGTTTACATTTTAAAACCAAGTGTAAACCAAGCAATGGGCTGATTTTGGATCATTACATACTTGCTTCAAACAACTGAAGTGTTCATTTGTTCGTCATTGCATGACATACTACAGTCTATAAAAATGTCTGCATGAATCTCAGGTTTTAAGATGATGCTGCTTTTAGCTGTATAAATTACATTTGTCTGTCATAGGAACCCGTTTCCCAAAGAGAATCTGACTGTCAGACACTTTCATGGTGATATGATGCTGTATTTTAGACAGATACTCTCTTTAGGAAACAGGTCCATTCCAACTCTGTGCCCATGACAGACCTGACAAGTTTATAGCAGAGATTTTGTTGGTCTATACAGTAGGAGCCCCAATTTTAACTGGATCTCATTTATGGTCTCTATAACATGTCTTCTGGCAGGCTTTCCTCGCTGTTGATGCTCTTTCTGATGGAGGAGTGAAGATGGGGCTCCCCAGGCGACTGGCTGTTCGGCTTGGAGCACAAGCCCTTCTGGTTAGAGTTCGCCTGAGACCTTGCTTTTATTTCACCTGATTGGTAATGCAGTTTCTGCAACTGACTGTAAAATGTGTTTGTAGGGGGCAGCGAGAATGCTTCTGGACTCTGAACAGCACCC
The DNA here is from genome assembly GCA_037974485.1 of Hemigrammopetersius urotaenia. NCBI lineage: Eukaryota > Metazoa > Chordata > Actinopteri > Characiformes > Alestidae > Hemigrammopetersius > Hemigrammopetersius urotaenia. Next base: position 725,944 of record JBBPDC010000028.1, read on the forward strand.
CGGGCAGCTGAAGGACAATGTGGCGTCTCCAGGGGGCGCCACCATCCATGCGCTGCATGTGATGGAGAGCGGCGGTTTCCGCAGTCTGCTTATAAATGCAGTGGAAGCATCGTGCATCAGAACCAGGTTAGAGTTACAGTTTCTCTCTGCCGCCCATCCAACTAATGATTATTTTATCATTATTATTATTATTTTAACAGCATTTTTGTAACCAAAGTTTACATTTGCCAACAGGGAGCTCCAGCACTTAGCAGACCAGGAGAAGATTTCGCCTGCTGCCATCAAGAAAACCACCCTTAAGAAGGTGCTGCAGCAGCCGGGCGTGAGCGGGGCGGGGGTCGGCACACGGACTGGCGTCAACCTCAACAGCCCTAAACATAAATAACGCTGAGCTTCAGGGTAAAAGCTTTCACTTCCATACTGCTCAGGGCTCAGTTTTCCAGAAGGTATCTTAGTATCATAAAATGACCCCCTGGTCCATTTTGGAACCTAGAGCCATGGAAAAAAATAAGAGATTGCGTCATTTCTTTTTCTGGTTATTTCTTGTGTAATGTGTGGGAGTGTGTGTGTAAAATGTACAGGTCACTATTGTTTTGTACACTATTGACCACACTTGATTTAAAATTCCAAACACAAAAATGTCTGGATAAAAATGTCAAAATAAGACAGGAATGTTAACAGCACTTACATTATTTTTCAACTACAACGATTAAAATAGTGATGTTAAGAGCAGAGTGTGTGTGTGACTGTTTCATCCATCAGAAACTGAATCAGGAGTGAATCTGCTGGAATACAGACCATAGAAAAGCTGCTATACACACACTACTGCACTCACACACATATGGAGGTGTTTCTTGGGCATTTCTCACACACACACACACACACACACACACTGACGCAAACTGTACAAACAGTGAACAGAAAAAAGGGAAAAGTGATCTCTTATTTTGCTCCATGGCTGTATTTTGATTAAATTTAGACGAAGTTCTGCTCCAGCCAAGACTTGTTTAGAATCCAGTTTGCTTCTTCAGATTATTCTGGAGACTAATGTAACCAGCATGCCTAATGGAAGCTAAAAGTGACCAGTGTTTTTATAGACACCATCATGTCATACAGTGTTTGTGTTTACAGATTGGTAAGTTAGCCACATTGGCTCCATAGATCCAGTGCAGAACTTTAGAAGCGAGCTTTGGACGATCCTGTCTTGGCTCACTACATATAGGAGAAGGCCAAGGTTGTGTAAATGTGGCTCTAGATTGTGAACTACAGAAATCAACTATACATTGTAATACTTGTGACACTCGCATCAGTGGATCAGAGCACCTGCAGTTATTACAGAGTGGTAGAGATAAAAGAATCACAGCACTTCCACAGTCTTATTATTTCAGGACTGCACAGAACACACTGAAAGTTTAAGAGAAGGGATTGAGACCACTGGCACATTCCTGAAGTAATTAGGGCAGAAACAACAAATTGGGTAAAAAAAAATTTTTTTTAAATAGATTTTTAAAATAGTATAAATTCCATTATCTATTATTTGGGTCTGTGTTGTTGCACATTCGCCAAGTCACTTCCTACAAAAACATTTGAAGAATGGAGATGAAAACAGTTTGACTAAACTCATGCACGGTACGGGAGCCCTTCACATTAGTAAAAATATTGTAAACATTTTGGGCCAAAATCCTTCTGGGAAAATGTCTTGTGGACAGAGGAGACCAAGAAAGAGCTTTTTGGTAACGCATCAGTGTACTGTTTACCGAAAATGGAATGAGGCCTACAAAGAAACAAACACAGCACCTACAGTCAAACATTGTGGAGGTGCAATGATGTTTTGGGGTTGTTTTGCTGCCACTGACACTGGGTGCCTTGACTGTGTGCAAGGCATCATGAAATCTGAGGATTACCGAAGCATTTTGGGTCGCACTGTAGGGCCCAGTGTCAGAAGGCTGGGTTTGTGTCAGAGATCTCGGGTCTTCCAGCCGGACAATGACCCCAAACATACTTCAGAAAGCACCAGAAATGGATGGCAACAAAGCACTGCAGAGTTCTGAAGAGCCCAGATCTAAATCCCATTGAACATCTGTGGAGAGATCTTAAAACTGCTGTTGGGAAAAGGCTCCCTTCCAGTATGAAAGACCTGGAGCAGTTTGCAAAAGAAGAGTGTTCCAAAATTCCAGGTGAGAGGTGTAAAGCTTATTGATGGTTATAGGAAGCGACTGATTTCAGTTATTTTTTCCAAAGGGTGTGCAAACAAATTAAGTTAAGGGTGCCAATAATTTTGTCCAGCCCATTTTTGGAGTTTTGTGTGACATTATGCCAAATTTGCTTTTTTTTTCCTCCTGTTTTTGTTTTGTTCCAATACACACAAAGAGAATAAACATGTGTTAATGCAATGCTTTTCTGTGAGAAATACCCCTGGGTGCCACAAAAAAAAAAAAAAAAATGTGTGTGTGTGTGTGTATTCATAGGGGTTATGTTCCCAGAGCACCCACAAATCTTTGAAAAATCTTTAAAGTGTAAACCTTAAATATGCTCCCAAAACACTTTCATTTCATTTTAAACTCAGCTTAGTACATAACCCTGAGAGATGGGATGGTAAACCTGTATTTGTACCATACACCTGTAGTGCTAGAATGTAAAATACTGATGTTATCACTGTATAAACCGCTCTGTCACACTTGAGACACGTGTGCAGCTGCCAGAGAAGTTAATTTATGTTACAAAATTAGTCAATTATATTTTTCTTAATTTAGCACTGAAATGCATGAAAAATCATAGTAAAAAATGCTGTTTCTGCAAAGAATTATTAGTTTGGTTATAAGAAAACATCTACGAATGACTATTTCCGTGAAATCTGAACCGCAAATTAGTGTGGGTCTACTGTGTCTACTGTGTGTGTCAGTTTCAGATTTTAAGACATTTTCAATGTTTCACTCTCCAGTCTGTACAGCTCAACATGAAAAGTACAAAAAACATCTTTCTTTCTTTTTTATTAATTGTTTGTCATGTAATGAAACCCAACCCAACACATATCCACAACCATTATCAGGACTCTTTTATCCTATACCGAGGGACAAATCAGAGCAGAGATCAGTCGTACAGGCATCGTAAAAGCATCCATCCATTATCTACCCCTTATTCCTGCATTCAGGGTCGGGGGGGGGGGGGGATGGAGCCTCTCGCAACTGCAACGGGCGAAAGCGGGTTACACCCTGGACAATCACCAGCCCGTCGCAGGGCCACA
>JBBPDC010000028.1:729287-749200 GCA_037974485.1 Hemigrammopetersius urotaenia
ATTTTAATCTAGATTAATCTCAAGATTACAATGAGATTAATCTAGATTTAAAAAATTAATCTATGCCCACCTCTAGTTCTTTCCTAAAGTTGCTGCAAGGTTGGACAAGTTTTATAGAACTTTCTGTTGTGAAATCAAGGTCTTTTAGAGACAAACCCCTGACACTTAGTGACAGAGGCAGAGATAAATACTGATTGCAATATCAATACACTTATAAATTACACTCTCTGAAATAAGGATGTCACATGAAAAGATTATTTCATTGTGATGTTTTGGAGAAATAAGAATCTAAACTGTGTCCTGAGTTTTTGTTTATATACTGAGGGAATAGTGTCCACTGATCCAATCCACCATTTGGAAACGCAGCTGTGAGAAAGTATCAACACTGCAGAAACACACAGCAGGAGACACCAGAGTTCAGAACTGACCAGTCAGGAACTCGGACCAGTTCTTCATAAACATCCTTAGAGATAAATAGGCCAACATATTTAGATCCCCCCCGCAAAAATACAAGCAAAGTCACTTTGGTTTTATCATGAATACATTACCACATTATAGCTGTATGACCTTTCACACACACACAAAATGACATTTTAGATCAATAAGGCATTCTAAATTCTAAGTTCCAACATTCAGTAAAGCTTGTCCACCGTGCATCAGCTGAAACTAAACCTGACAAAGACACACAGGAACTTACTGTCCTGAAGAACAGGAGCAGGTGTCCGTTTTCCACACAGTTCCGGGAAGATCTGAGCATTGCAGGTCTTAAGAAAAGTCACGAGGATCGTCACCAGAAGGCTTGTAGTCATGAAAGTGAAAATGGTGGCGCAGTACATCCCTAAGGTCCAAGAAAAAATACCTCAATACCGCTTCTGAAACAACACAGTGCCATTAATACATGAATCTGTTACTCTCAGTCCTGCCAGATTTACAGTTTATGGAAAGAGCAGAGAGTGGAGACGAACCGATCACTGGAAGCTGATTAGAGGTGGAGGGCAGCATGTCCTTCAGGATCAGCAGCAAAACGGAAATGGCCAAGAGGACCGTCACCTTAAAGCCTAACTTTTCTCCTTTGTCATCATCAATAAAGAAGGACGCCAGGTCCAGGGCCAGGAAGTACAAGATAGGTAGCAGGAAGATGACTACATATAGCAGGGGCCTCCTCTTAATGGTAATCTGCATGTTGAAAATATAATTGTATTAAAGTTATACAACAATCACATCATCACCAAAAGGCTTCTAATGTTGTTTCTGTGTTTGGGATTATCATGGTATCTTTAAGAGGGTAAAGTCCACATCATGACACTTGTGTGATAGCCCTTGCAGCGGCTCTTTTAGTTTGCTCTCAATGGGGTTATGTTCCAAGAGCATGTGAAAAAACGTGCATTTGTGATGTGGTAAGAAAAATGTTGAAAAATGCCTATTTTATAGTCTAAACCCTAAATACGCACCCAAATATACTCCCAAAAATTACATCCCAAAAAAGGTAAACTCAAGACTGTTCTGATGCGGGAATGCCGGACTGCTCTCTTTGTGTTCTCTTGACAGTACCAACAAATGAACAAGTACAAAACTAGTAAATAATATTTTTCTTAATAATATATCAATAAAATGCATGAAACAGTTACAGTTACGTTCCAAGAGCACCCGCGTATAGTGAAAACCTGCGTTGTTGTGATGTGGTTAAAAAAATGCTTAAAATGTCTATTTTTATAGTGTAAACCCTAAATATTCCCACAAAAAAGTTCCCAAATCACTTGAATTTCATTTTAAACTCATTAGCCTTAAAGAAAATGTAAAGATAAACCCGTATCCATACTGTGCAGTTTGCACTGAACTCCAGCAGTGCTAGAATGTAAAATACTGATGTTACCCTTGTATAGACTGCACTGTAATTCATGCACGGGCATTTCTTTGGTATGCGCTGTCGTTTTCATTGGCACAAGCAGTTAAATACAGTACTAGATCTATTTAATTTACACGAATAAAAATACAGGGCTTTAAGAAGAACTAAACTTGTTACTAAGGCTGTATGCTGAGATCTGTACCGTATATGTGAGCTGGTCCCACGCTCTTCCAGGCACTTCTATCTTAGATTTGGACATATTAATGCTGATAAGGTCCCATTCTCCTTGGCTTTTGTACAACTTCTTTGAGCTCTGTGTCAGCATGGAGGCGTTGGAGTAGGAATTAATCTGAAGCTCTTCGACTGCGGAACAGTGAGGAAGAGGTGGTTTAACATGTGAGAATGATACTGTCGCTTCAGACTTGTGTTTTCTTGTCAAAAATTATAATCTTGTATGACTGTAAACCCCCTGTTTCCAGCTCTTTAGAGTAACAGTAGTAGTTTAAGTTTAATGCCTTATCAGCAACAATGATTGTCATGGCAAAAAGGTATATTAAACAATATCAATAATTTGAAAACAAGAGACTGGATTTACAAATAAACACTTTACAAATAAAGCATCTAAATTAATATTTCATAAAAAAAAAAAGACATCTTGTTAAAGACATCTTGCATACTATTTTGGCAGTAAAACCGTTGCCTTGTGTTACTTGAAGCAGAACCACAAAGTAAAATACGTTAAACTGAAAATACCATAATTCAAAACTGACATGATGGGGGTTCTTCATCTTTTAATAAAAACCACATCTAGAATGACCAATACGGCATGTTGTACTGACTATTTGATCATATCTAGTTTGAAAAGAAAACCATTGTCTCTTATTAACAGCAGGATTCATTTCATGCAATTTGTCATTGATACAGTTTGCCTCCAGCTCTTTAGATGAAGGACAGGATGTGATATGACTTCACGTCTTACCAGTGTTTAGATTTGAATCAATGAGCTTCATACACCAGTTTAACAATAAAGGGGGTCCTTGAGTTTCAATACGACATTTAACGCTCACATGGGCAAATTGTATTGGCACATGACGGAAGAATGAGTATGAGTGAGGGAGTATAGCACAAGCGGTCCATTTGTGTTGTTTGTTCAGCGACTTCATCATGGCTTTTGAACAAAATTTTTTACACAAATTTTTTGTAATTTCTTCTTTTACTACTTACTACAGTACAGTGTACAAGTATATTTATATATGCATATCTTTGGCTTAGTTGTGTTTTTATGTTCTAGATTAGGATCGGTAAGTGACTGAGGCTGGTGTGTGTTTCAGCTTACACCAAAAAAATTTTCGTAACTCAAGGACCCCCTGTATCAGGTAAGTTTAACATCAAGCCAATGAGAAATACTTGCGTTTCACTGGTTATTCACATTTCAACCACTATAATCAAGTTATGTGTGGTCATGCAAAAGTCTGGGCGCACCAGCTGTTAATTTTCTAACTGAAAAGAAGTGCACGTTCTCTACAGAACACACATAAGTAGTGTTTTCAGGAGAGAAAACACTCCTTTATATTTTATATTGCACTTATGCTACAGTGGGATGATGACGGTTTAAAAAGTGTGTGATTTCATGCTGTGAAAAAGAACTGTAATGAAAAATAAATGAAAAGCTAAATAAAATATATAAAATAAAAATATTGACCTGTATTGCCGTTATATGTGCCCCACCCCTAAAAACACACTGGCCCCACCTCAGCCCCACCAGGTGGTCCAGAACCCTCATTGTGTGGACCAAAATAACAAATTTCACTCAGTCTGACTCACTGTTGTGCAGAGTAGACTGGATGGTAAGTGAGCAGCTCTGGGTGTCGAAGGGAAACAGCTGCAGATCCATAGTACAGGTGGAGGTCATTGTGTACGACTGTCCGATCATGACCAAGCCATGAGATAAAATCCTCAGAAAATTAGCCTCCTGTGTTGAATATTCTGCACTGATACTAAACAAACACCATCAACATTACACTTTCATAAAAAAACTAACTGTTTATATGCTGACCTTCTAAAATGCTGAGTAAAGGAGTATTGAGGTTCTTACGTTTCAATTACGGCGATATCTGGAATCCACATCATCTCTTTAGGAACAGAAATGTTGGCGATTCCACAGAAGTCGTCAGGGTTCCATTTTATAAACTCATTCACCCAGGCCTGGAGAAAATGAAACACGCTGTTAAATTTTTTATTTTAACCAGAAAAGAAACTTCTGATATGAAAAAGATAATAAAGTAGAGATTCGACAGGGTGGGTAAAAAGACTCACCATTTCCACAAAGATCTGGTGAGAGAAGGTTTGGGTTTTTGCAGTCTGGAGGGAATGAAAAAAAAAGTGCCTTTGAACTTCCAACACATTACTAAGATCTATACAAAAATGATTCTGAATCTTAGCTGAAACAAGCTTTTCTCATCTAAAGGGGCTTTTATTCTAATCTGTGTTTGGGAAACTGTCCCATTAAAGATGAACAGAAATGTTGGTAATATCCAGTGAAGCTTCTCTGCCTTCATAGCTACAACAGAAAACATCTGTGGGTCAGTTCATTCTCAACTTTGGATGCAAACAGTTTGTTTCATCTCAAGAGGGTGTTGGTCAGTTTGCAATATGGGAGGTCCTCAAGTTACAACACTGATCTGTTCCTTCGATAGTGATGTAACCTGGATATTGGTGTAAGTTGAAACACGCCCTAGTCACTTACTGATCCTAACACAGTAAAATCATAATCTAGAACACAAAAACACAACTAAGCCACAGAAAAAAGAAAAGGACATGAATATATTGTACTTGTACACTGTACTGCAGTAACAGAAGAGACCGTCGTAGCCCGAGGACCCCCTGTAACTTTTTATCTTATAGACACGTACCACCTCAGTGATGGAGACAAGGTAAAGATCTACAGAAACAAAGACCGGAGTTTTCCAGTGCAGAACAGGCCGTATCGAGGTCATCTTGTTGTTGTCCTTGTCCAGGCCAAGATACTCTTGAAGAGCCTGGTAACTGCAATTGGACGAAGCCTGCACCAGTCCTGGAGAAGCAGAAGGCATCAGAGAAGTCGCCGGTATTAGATACGTCTGCATTTATTGTCCATTTCATTAGACACTCTTAACAGGTGCACTTTGCAGTTTTACAGCTACTTCATTTACCTCTACATCTGTTCCTGCACAATTTGTCCACCACCCTCTTCTTTGTCCAGCAGCACCCCTGACTTAGTTATTATTTGGGTGGTGGACCAGTGACCACCACGGCATGTTGGTTTCACACTGGTAGGAGGATATCAGACTTGGTGGCAATGAGGGTGCATAAAATGCCACTATATGGCAAATACATCGATTCAAGTGACTGGTGGATGTAGGTATAAGGTGCCTACTGTCATAATTTCCCATACAGAACTTTCATTTTAATGAAACCCCACACATTGCAGCTGCCTTGAAGACCCCCCCCACATCTTATAATCTTCCAAATCTGAAGTCTTCAATCCTTCAATCTAGTTTCCAGTCCAGTATTTTGTATTTACTAGTATTTAAATGAACTACTAATGAAATAACTGTCCATCCAAATGTCATTTCTACCAGCAATTGCAAAATCCAGAGGTAAAAAGGGATTTGCAGAGCTCTATGAGTATTTACTTCTCCTCATTGTGCTTCAGTCAAAGCATCTTTAAAATGAAATAAATCATTTTCTTACTTAGGCTTTGATCTAAAGATTAAACTGACTTACCAAAAGATGCAGCGACTATCCAAAGAAAGTTCATGTCTCTTGAAAAGGCTGTTTCCTTTCATGGACCCGCACTAAATGTCATTTTATGCTTTAGTAGGCATCTGATGTGATATTTATGCTTTTAGTATATGGAGCATGCCCCACCTCCTCCTGCTTAAACAATAGACTACAGTGAGCTATAGGTAGTACACACAGACAGCTCTGTTTGTTGAGCTGCCAAGGAAATGCCTACATACGTCCCTGGTGTGCTTTCACTAAAGCTTTGTACCTTTTGGTTTATGTTAGTGACACGCATGCACACATGTTTAAAGACGCCATACAAATAATTACACCACATCAGCTTCCAGTCCAAAGATTTATTTTCCAGTCTTGACTGGAACAGCTTTTCGATAACAAAGCGTATCCAATTCCCATCATTCAGTTCCATAAAAATAAAGCTAAACTTTGAAAGATATTTAGAAAGTTCTCTGCTGTGCAGCCAGTGCGTGTCTGAAGGCTGGGAAAGAAAGACCTTCAGTAGACATCAGTGGGCAGCTTGAACTCCTTGAAGCAGTAGAAAGAGATATCTCCATGGTCCACCACCGCAAACGTCACAGGAACATCCCTGCTGTGGAAGGACAGCTGCTTCATGACACGCAGGTCAGGAACAGGACCATTAAAACTGTGTGAAGATGAAAAATCAGTCAAAATGTACATTAAACATTAAAGTGTGACCAGTGTGAATGCCACTAACAGTCCTGTGATTCAAACCCACAACCTTCTGATCACAGAGGCAACTCCCTAACCACTAGGCCACCAGCTCCCCCATAGTGAAGCAGGGGGCTACCACTTAGGGGCGCACCCAGGGTGCAGTGTGTGCGGACGGTATCTTTCTCAAGGTTACCTCAGTGGAGCCACTAGCAGTCCTGAGATTCAACCCCACAACCTTCTGATCGCAAGGATAACTCCCTAACCACTAGGCCACCAGCTGCCCAAACACAAAACGAAGGGTGTATAATATAATGAAAGATGTGCTGTATAAAGGAACACCTGCTCTGAATATCATGTACAACACAGTGGTGGTGGTGGTCAGGTCTGATTATCAGCCTTTTGTGTCTGAGTTTACCTGCAAACACACATGCGAGTACAGGGCTTTCCAGGATGACTCTTCTTAAAGTCAGCGACCACGTCCGGCTGGTAAACATTGAAACAAATCCTCCACTGGTCGGACTGAGGTAACCTAAGAGACCACAGAAAGTGAGACATCAAATAGTGCCATTCAAACATCTGAGGCCATTCAGATATCCTTTACACCTCAGAGCGGTGTAATATGTCCCTACTTTTATGCTTGAATTTTCTAGGTAAATATTTAAGAGAAAACAATCAAGTGTCATATATACAGCCATGGACAATAATAATAGACCGCATAATTCTTTTTTCTGCTTATTGCTTTTGTAGTGTGAGGAAGGCTATCTGTGTAAAATGTGCATGTAACTATTGTATTATACACTATTGACCAACACTTCCAAACAAATATGTTTGGAGTACATTTTAAAATAATGCATACTAATAGTTTATTATACCATGGAAATGTTAAACTACACTCTTACATTATTTTACAACTTCAACAATTAAAACAGTGATGTTAAGAGCAGAGTGTGTGTGTGACTGTTTCATCCATCAGAAACTGAATCAGGAGTGAAGCTGCTGGAATACAGACCAAAGAAAAGCTGCTCTACAAACACTACTGCACTCTAAGAAACTAAGGAACTTTTCCCTCTGAATTCTTGAAGCCTTCGTGTATCATCGTCTAAACAGCATAACTATGTATCAAAAATTTCACATTCTAAATTTCTGTGTTTTTTCACATTTTCTTCTTCCATTAGCTTCCAAATTCATCCCACCAACAGTGCTGTTTATTTTCCCCACAGCGTTTATGGCAGCTGCAGACTTTGAGGGTTGTTAGACCTGCATGTCTTTGTAGTTTCTCAGCGAATCAGTTTCTGAATCTCACTTTTTATTTCCCTGTTGGCATTTTAACAGTCTGCAGAGCTTTTTAAACAAACTCGGGTTCTTATGCAGGGTTTGTTTCGTGATGAACTAGCTTCTATGACGTAGCTAAATTTAATTTACTGGAAAAAATACAATAATACCATTAGCTACTGCAGTTTATTTGTTTCTCTGCACCATTTTCACCCCTTTTCCACTACACTGGTGCTGGTGCCAGGTGCCGGTTCTGGTGCTCGGCTGGTGCTGAAGCTGGAACCAGCCCGCATTTACACTACACAGGAGCTCAACGGGAGCCGCATGAGAATATGTGACAGGCCACGCCCACTAAACAGAAACAAACATGGTCGAACTCCGTTTTCTGCTTGCTGGTTAATCTCCAAACTTTGATAATTTATTTCAGTATCCAAATGCAGCTTATTCATCGTGTTATTACGGTTAAAGAGATTGACATAGACAACGATTACGTGCAAGACTCCGCCCACCGCTCTTGACGTCACGGGTTATAGCTACAAGACCAGCAGAGTTTAGGGGCCGGTTCGGTGCTTGTTTTAGGGGCCGGCACCATTTTTTTCTGAGGAAAAGCGCTGCACTGGTTCGAAAATTGGGAACCGGCACGGAATCGGCATGGGAACCAGTGCAGTGGAACAAACATGTGCAGACAAACATGATAATGACAGTACCTGGAGGCTCCTTCCAGCAAATTTGCAGACTGAATAATGCTGACCTGCTCCAGCAATTTACCTACAAAAGAATAAGAAATGAATAAAGAAAAAAAGTAGTGACATCCTGTACTTCAGCCTCATAATGTAATACAGTGAAATCATTTTGATCAGATGCTGTAATTACATTTGTAAAGGTAATTAAATAAATTCATAGAATTTACATTTGAAATCACATCATAAGTCTTGCTATTTTATTCAATAATTTGTTACGAAACATTAGATGATAAACTACATCAGAAGGACCTTTTAAGTATTTATTCAGTATTTTTAAAACAAAAAGTTATTAAATATTAAATAAAACACTAGTAATATTGTTTAAAAGTTATTGTTTATTTAGTTATTTCTTGGAAAAAAATCTACTTCAAAATTTGTTCAAAACTTGTGGAATCTGGATGTGCATTTTATTGTAGCCTAATTCTCAGCATTTTATTTGCTAAACTGGAAAAATATATTGTGATGTAAAGTTAATATGGGTATTTCACAACTTTTTCTTAGAGTATATTTGTCTCTTTGTGTAATATGTATTCATCTGTATAATTTTATACACGAAATTGGTTTTATATTGTTGAAAATATTGATTCAAACTTTTAAAAGGTGTGCACACACCCACAAAAAATAACTTACGGTGTGTGGCACACTGTCCAGGTTCGGTGAGGGGAGTAACATCCTGGTCCCAAAGGTGGGCGGGCCTTTCCTTGCGGCGTCGGCTCTTCCTCTTGTCCATCAGTTCTAAATATTCAGCCCAGTTTCTGCACCGCCGCACCTCTCGGTCATCATTGATGTTGCGATGGTACCTGTCCCGCTCCCGCTGCCTCTCCCGCTCCCGCCGGGACATCCTGCTCTCTCTCAGATTCAGTTTCCTCAGCCAGGGGGCCACTTCACACTCGGCAACCTGTAGCCCCCCTGGGAGCAGCTTGGAGTCAGGGGCTTCTAGACGGGCATGGCTGGCCTTGGATGATCCCAGATCAGGGAAACTGATGTGGCTGAAATCCCACCTCGGTGCTGCGGGGTGGCCTGAGGTAATCTGGGCTTGGCTTGATGCTTCTGTCCACCAGTTCCTTCCCAGAACTCTGACTGAGTCTGGACTGGACTTCTCTGGCTCTTCCTCAGGAGTCTCCTCTGCTTTCGGCTGGTCCAGGGCTGACTGGTTTAGGTGAGAATCACCCGTTGTATCTTCTGCCTCACACGGTTCTGCAGTTGTTGTCTCCTTAATGGGTGTACTCTGTTTCACACATGGCCTAAGTGACACATTGTTACATATAAATGTTCTGCAGTATTTTTAATGGATCTGGTCTGTCACAGCACTGCAGAGTCTCAGGTACCCCTTGATCTGAACTAACTGCAGTGCCTGTTGTGAGCTGGATCAGTTAAAACTGCAGTGCTGTTAGTCACCAGGAGTAAGACTAAGAAATTATTATACAAGTAGTAGCAAGAGTCATTTCTATGGCTATAGACCAAGTATATCTAAGAGTGGTAATAATTCAAAATTGCTGAAACAGACAAAATTTATAGGCACATGCTCAGATGTGCTGATCGTCACAGACATCTTCACCTCATCACAGAGAGCATCCCCTTTCAAGTCCACCACCATCATCCCAGTGCCAAAGTAATCAGTATCCTGCCTGAACAACTAACGCCTCGACAAAACCTCCCTCTCTCCCTCACAGTGTTCTACAGGGACACCACAGAGAGCACCCTGATCTCTGTCTTGTACAGCAGTACCACTGCCACAACCAATGGTGTGTAAACGCAAAAAATCCATGCTGTGTTGTGTTATAAGAGCAGATTTTGTTTGCTCTTATATAGGATATTAAGATTGTTTTAAGATATTTCTTTCCTAATTCAAGAAGTCTTTAGACTAGAAACAAGTAAAATGATCTGTCAGTGCAGTAAAATATTTAAACTTGGTAAGATTTCTTGAAACAGTATCTTAAAAAAGTATCTTAAAACAATCTTAATAATCTTACAAAGACTTTTAGGCTAGAAATAAGATTGCAAGCCTTGGTTAGATCAGGAGTTTTTTCAGTGCAGAAGATATGTCAGTCAAACTAGAACCTAGAACAGAACATATTACGTGCTCTCTTATAGAAATCATTCAGGATGTGCACAGACAAAGCTGTAAACTCAACTTACTGAATGCTATTAAAGCAACAGTTTGGCAAAAGACTCTCACTTCTAGATAATTTTACCATAATTATCCCAAATGGGCCAAGACATGTTTGTGTCATTTTGCTCCTTCAGGTTTGTACCAGTGCTACTATTGAAGAAAAGGTTGTTATTCGTTAACAATAAGCTCAAATGGAATGATACCTGGAAACAGGGCTGTGGCTGCGTTTCCTCTTCAGCTGGTTACTCTGTCTGTCCTGGGACGGCTGTCCTTCACAGTTTGGGGACGAGACTGTACTGCAATAGAAACATTATTTTAGAGCAGGACCGACACACACACATCAAATGTGTATGTAAAAAATGACTGCTTATTTACCTGGGATCAAATCTGTTCACTACATATCCCAGTCTCTTTAAATGACTAAATACCTGTGGAGGGAAACAGTAACCGTGACACAAGAATAGTACATAAGTACTGAGACACTCAAGATTTTTAATCAAAAAATTTAATCAGATTTGCTTTATTGCTCTCCCCCCCCAGTACACTTCAACTATTTGAATGTAGTGCTTGCGCAGGTTGAAATGTGATGGAATTCAAGGACAAAATCATCCAACATGATTTAATCTTCAACATTAAATATAACTCAGGAATTCATGTCTGGGGCCACAATTATCTTCAACTGTTTGAATTTTTCTTTGCCCCAGCATGCTACAGGACTCTTTCTTGTCTAGGCTGGTATGTTTGCCCAGATGGCAAATGAAACATGATAAAATAATTTATGTCACATTTTTAATTAACATACGGTACATTAAATGGTCAAGTTTAGAAGCCATTTTAGGTTTGTTCTTATAGCAGAGGCTTTTTGACTTTTAGCTTTGCGTCTATACAGTTTACATTATTCTGCTTGTGATGTCTCCAAATCCAGGCACCTTCCTCTCCTAAGACACAACTTCTAGGCTCTTTAGTTAATTCTGTGTCTCACAACTGTTTTCTGTTCATTCACGTGACATTTACTGAGCCTCTACATTAATTTATTGCCACTGACCTCAACTGCCAAATATCATAAAACTAAAATTAAGAAAACATGATGGCAGCTCTATGTTTTTAACCAAAGCCACAGGACATCACTGACCAACTGGAAGCACTTCAGCAAAGACACACAAGACGTTACAGTTCATTAATTATCAAACACTTTTCAAAAACACTGGTACATAAAGGATGTTCTTCTGCATGTTTCCTTACTTCCATTTTTTTTAAATGTTCAATGAATACAGCTCCAGGAAACAAGTAAGAGAGCACTGCAAAAATGTTCAGTTTCTCGGGTTTTATCTTTTATAAGTGCAAGTATTGAACTGAACAGCTTTGTCCCAGTTTTTAAAAACTGCTGACAATATTTCTACTTATTTCCAAATATAAATATTGTTCTTTAAAGCATAATTTTAAAGGAAATGACAAAACATCAAAATAAGAGAAATGAAGCAGCGTTTACAGAACCTGGATAACTCAAGGAAATCAAATCTCCTGTTCACTCTTAAACCAAATGGCAATAATAACCTTTGATGAACTTCTAGTAGTGTTTTACCATCCAACTGGTCTCATTGTGAGAGGAGAGTGTTGATTACAGCAGTGTTTTTATACTTTTCCTCATTAAATAAGATGTGATTCAGCTGATCACTAATCAGTACCTCATAAAGCAGAATGGTGTGTTTGTGTAGGAATTTAACAGACACTGGTAGGGAACGGTTGTCATACTTATAGAGATGCGGATTTAAAAAGAAACTGCAGTGCTCTCTTATTTTGATCTCAGGCCTCGTTTACACTGTCAGTTAAATGTGACCCAATTCTGACCCCCTCCTATATTTGTTACAGTCACTTTCCAGGACCTGCCAAAAAGCTCCTTACTAACCTGGTATTGGTGGAGTGTCACTGTTTCAGGGGAGAGGAAGCGTTTATAACCCTCCTGGATGGAAAGAGGAAGGTCCTTGTAGAACACCTGAACGTTGCCCTGTTGTATTTTACAGAGCAATGATTTATTTTGCTGAGCAAGACAACCATTCAAATATTCAAAAATCATGACCCTCCCAATGAGTCACTCACTCATGTTTAACAGTCTAAAAAAGTTAGGAAAGCATATTGTGATTGTGATTTATTTACATTAATATTAACATACTATCATACCGCCCATCCTTAGATGGTAACAAAGATCATCAAAGCTGCAAAGTGCAAATTGGTTAGAATACTGCTAAATACTGAACTGTCTGTATTTAGAGAAAAGTTTAGAGAAACCGTTATTAGTCCCACAAGGGGAAAATTACCAACAATACAGTTTAAAAAGTTTACAAACAATCTGGAAAAAATGTATATTGAAAAAAAATATGTGTGTGTATGTAAACTTAGATAATTATATGTATGCATGTACACAATGAGTATATGTCTGTATATGTGTGGATATATATGGCTTAAACTGTTCCCACTTTCTGTTGTGAACTTTTACCAAAAATTCAAGGTATACGTCTTTGATTAGTTTAGTTTAATTGTCATGTTGACTGTTAATGTTAGAGAACTTTAATAAAAGTTGCTACATTTTGGACACCTGTGTTCCTCCACTGCGTGTATGATGATGTCATCAAATGACTAGTCGACTTGACTCGGATTAGTCGATCTGAAAAATCGACTAATCCGACTCGTTAATGCCCTATATATATGCACACACACACATATATATATATGCAATAGAATGACAGGCATGGACAAAAACAGTAATGGACCAAAAGAGTTATAATATTGTATAAGTAATAATATTCTACATGTTCATTCATTAACATCTGCTAAATGTTAATGTGTGTTCACTCACACATTCCATGAGGTAGAGGGCCTCCTCTGGAAACAGGCACTGCTTCCCACGATCTGAAAAACCCATAGTCTGCCAAAATTTCCCCTAAACAAGAGAAAACACTGTCACCACCATGTAAAAAACAAACTGTCCTAGAAAAATCAATGTCAAGACTGAATTAAAAAAATGTATCTTCAAATTATGGTTTGGCCAAGTTTACTTTTCCCAACTATACTTTTCCACTAAAGTTATTAGGGTACTATAACCAAAAGCTTATAGAAGCTCGCAGCATATATATTCAGCTCTGGGAAAAAAGAGAGCACTGCAAAAACGCTTTGCCTTAGTTTTTAAGTGCTGCTGACAATATTTCTCCTAATTTCCAAATAAAAATAAGAGAAATGGTGCAGTGTTTACAGAACTTGAATAATTTAAAAAAAATCTCTTGTTCACTCTTAAAAAATGGCAATAATTACTTGTAACGTTCTTCTAGTACCATCCAACTGGTCTCACTGTGAGAGGAGTGTGTAGATTACAGCAGTGTTTTCCTAATTAAATAAGATGTGATTCAGCTGATCACTAATCAGTCCCTCATAAAGCAGAATGAGGTGTTTGTGTAGGAATTTAACAGACACTGGCATAGAATGGTAGTCATACTCATAGAAATGCTGATCTAAAAATAAATTGCAGTGCTCTCTGATTTTATCCCTGGAGCTGCATTTGTAGCAGCAGCCTTAAACCACAGCCAGTAAAACAGGTTTCTGTGGTTTCAAACCTGAACTGCTTCATACAGTGTGGTAAAGCACATGAGCAGCTCCACTTGAGATTATTTTTTACAAAATGTATGCAGTTAATGTACTACAGGCTTCCATTAGCCTCATAGTTCAAATGTAAAACTAACTACAATTGAGGAAAGGGATAAACTGTGCAAACCTAATTGAAGGTTGGACCATCACTTTAATACTAGCTATGAAGGCCCTCCTGCACTTCATGTTTTTCCTTCTCTAAGGACTCAGTAATAGTGAACAGCTAATCTAACCAGCAGGCGGGCCCAGAGAGCTGGAGTCGATAAAAAGTGTTTTTTGTGGAGCAGAACTCACCGCTGGCGACTGCAGCTTCACCAGCTTTTCCTCAGGAATCCACTCCGCACTTACAAGGTTCCCGCTGTACAGGAAGGAAATGAACCAGACAGGAAAATTACTTTTTTTCTTTAGTAAAATCACACATTTATAACAGTTATTTTTGAACAAGGTGTCTTAATTCCCCTTTTTCAGTTCTGCAAAGGCTGAAGTTTTTGGTTTAATCTCACTGTGTAACCGAAGGGAACTGATCCAACCATGTAAAGTACGTGGATGCACTGCTGTGACATATGATTTTTTTTTTTCCTAGTAACAAAACAGCAGTATAGGTATTCTTAGCAATCTTATATTAGGCCCAGTCATGTCAGGCTTTGGGGCTGCAAGGCCCTGCATTGGCCTACACCACGCACAAATCTGGTTAGACAACTAAATAGCTAAATAGATAGATAGACACATTCAGGCACATAAAGGTAGATATTATTATCACAAAAATGTGTTTATTTACATTTTGTAGTGTTTCTTCTATGATCTCGGTGCGCTGATTTCGCGGGTAACGTTTATTTTCCTGTAGCTTCAAGTTAGAAACGTCATTTGTAGACAAAAAAAAACTTGCCGGTGGCTCGGCTGACGGTCTTTTCTTATACTTATAACTGTATGCATATTAATATGTTGTTTGTTGTACATGTAGATTACAGGGTTGCCGATTCTAACGCATTGAGCGTGAGACACACGCATCAGTGAGACTAATATGAAAATAATAGTAGTATTATAACAACCGCATAATGAAAAATATACATACAATTTAGCTTAAGAAAAAACTGACATGATTTTCTGAATCAGCAAAACATGACTAAGAAACATCAAAATTAGCAATGAAACAGCAATAGTAATACTACCCCTGCCACTTATTTGTATGGGGGAAATACACGAGACGCACCACCCTTCCCCGCCATCCTACACCCACTACGCCCTTACCTCTGGCTCATCGTGCAAGTCTGGTAAGTCTGCATCGTTAGATGGTTGCTTCCCAAAGAAAGAATCAAGACTGGCTTGTTTTGAACTTGCCATGATTTACAGCCAGCTCTTGTAACTCACGTGTGTGTAAATGACTGAATTTTGATTGGTGCAGAAGCAAAGTTCTAGAGGTTGAGAAACCAGGGTCCAACACATGGTGACCACACCTTCCTTGAAGCACTTTAATGGCATAAAGTCATGTGTAGAGGTCTGAATAATATTATGCAGAAAGGTCAAAAATGTTGTGCTAAAATATTGTGTTAAAACAAACGCAAGGTTAAGCACAAGACTAATGTTTCTGATAGAGCCTTTTATTTCCAGAATTGGCTTTATTACCAACATAAAATGACATTAAGCAGTGAGACAGCCAATGACTAGCTATTGCAGGTATAGATTTTTGATGAACATGTGAAACTATTTATTTTCTCATCCAGACATATCTTTAAAAAATGTTTGTGAGTGCTTGAAATTGTTACTGGTCCAAACCACCATTAGTGTCATATATTTATATATCTATAGTATTTATATCCACTTCTCTTACTGACCAGACATGTTGTGCACAAAGCAGAGTGTATTTAATACAGAGTATTTGCTGGAGAGATTTAATGTGACTCTATATCATGTTTTATATTGTTCTTGTCTCCGAGTCCATGTCTGTGCAGTCATAACAAACAATTTCATATCAATCTATCTTGGGAGTTTTGTCTTGATTTTGTTTTATTTTGTTCTTGTCTCTGTGTGCCTACTCTCCTTCTCTCTGTCGTGACAATGCAAATTTCCCACCTGTGGAACTAATTAAGGTTTATCTTATCTACCTCGTTATCTATCTGCAGAGTTCTGTGTTATATTATTGTAATTATTATTATATTGCTTGTGTCTCTGTTTACATGCAGTTTTCTCTGGGATCAGTGGCTGATTCTGATTCTAAGCAACGTTATTTATAAATGACTAGTAAAACCCCAATAGTTTAGGTACATCCTTAATCTTAGTCTGCAAGACCAACCATATATTTAAGAATCAAAAAAGCTGATTCTAATTCTAAGTAATGTTAATGATAAAGCACTAGTAAAGTCATTGAAAGGTACGTGACCATTTCTCATACATGAACACATCACAGCACACAGTGTGAAACAATGTGATGTTATTTCTCTGTATTTAACCCATTCACCGAGTGAAGCTCAGTGGGGCCACTAGCAGTCCTGGGATTTGACCCAATGACCTTCTGATAGCAGAGGCAACTCCATAACCACTAGGCCAAGCAGCTCCCCCAATAGTTTAGGTGCATTATGTCTAAATGAGCATGGAGATGTAAACAAAAACCCTCCTCAGACAGTGCTTGGGATCTTGGCATGGGTTTGGGTTTATTACTCACAGTCTCTCCACACGCTCCTCGCCCACGAGAGTCCAGTGCTCATCCAAAGTCTTGTGCAGGCGCGACCTCTGCTGGTCAGAGCCGGTATTACAGAACTCCTTCTGGCCCTTCACTGGGATCTTGTGGCTTCGAGAGCGAGCTAGGAATAGTTCTGAGGGACTAAAGAGGGAGAAAATGACGTTTTTGAGAAGTTTGAGCGATTATAAAATTGTCAGGACAGTGATAGTCTGGTCTGAACTCCGGCGTATGAATTTTGTAACGTGCTGTACTAATCACCAGACAGAAGAACTAACAAATAAAACACCACGTTTCTCAGAAACCCTCACAACTGTCCTTCTGCATCCCTTTGCTTCAGGGACCAGCAGCTTCCCCGCAAACGCCTGAGGTTTGTATAGTTAGCATTAGCCGCCAAGAAAAGGGATAGTTCATAAAAACTTACCCGAAATACTGCCACTTTAGAGGGTGTGCTCAAAAAACTAAAGAGAAATTCCCAACAACAAAACATAATCATAGCCCTCCTTACCTCAGTAATTCATTTGTAAAGCCTGTCTGTGTGTTATCTGTGAGAGAGTCTCTGGTAGCCATGTTTACATCTCAGCATGAGGATTGATCGTGTAATTCTGTGCCTTTCCAATAGGGGGCGACATAATACTGCAATTGCATGGCTTTCCCAATTGGGGGCGACATAATACTGAAATTGGTGGGTGATTCAGTCCTCAGAGTAATGAATCATTACTGATTATGACTGAGTCTTCACATGATCAACATTTAGGATAAGATACATTATTTTACAATTTAAAATGATTAAATTGTAAAATTCCCTAGGACTGATTCTCAACATTTTTACTGGATTTCATGTTTACCTGGTCATTTGTCTGATTTTATGTATCAAAAATGGAAGTTTCTCTTTGTTCCTCTTCATCCTTCAGACTTAAAAAACATGTTTGTTTTGATTTTTTGAGGGTTTTTTTTTTTACTTTTAAGACTGCTCTCTTAAAATTAGGATTAGATTTGAACATGCTGGTTTTCATGGCACATCAGTCAAGAGCTTCTCATTTAATGGTTTTCCTTTGTTTTTATTATTTTCTATGTTGTAGATTAATTTTGAAAACATTAAAATAACACAGCTTTATTGACCTGGAATGGTCCTTCCTTGAAGGAGTTGTGCATTTGTTGGATAATTTGCCTTCACTCTGCAGTACAGCTCTTCCCAAACCATCTCAGCTGGGTTTAGATCGGGTGATGATGGAGGCCAGGTCACCTGATGCATCACTCCATCACTCTCTTTCTCGGTGAAATAGCCCTTACATAACACGGAGGACTGTTTGGGGTCACTGACCAAATGATGGGATGGCGTGTCCCTGCGGAATGCCGTGGATGCCATGCTGGTCAACGGTGCCTTAAATTTTGAATAAATCACCAACAAAGCCAACAGCACAGCACCCCCACACCATCACACTTCCACCACCATGCTTCACGATGGGAACCATACGTGTAGGAACCGAGGGGAACCAATTTTACATTTGGGCTCTTCAGACCAAAGTTCAGATTTCCTCTGGTCTAATGTCCATTCCATCTGTTTCTCAGCCCAGGCAATTCTCTTTTTCTTGTTATTCTTTGTCAGTAGTGGTTATTAAGAAGACAAGAAATTCCACTAATTAAGTCTTGACAAGGCACACTTGTTAATTATAGACCATTCCAGGTCGATATCTATAAAATATGTTCTGGTTTGTTTAATACGTTTTTGTTTACCCTAAAGTTCCTTCATCATTTTGATGTTTTTAGCATTAATTTACAATGTAGAAAAAAAGGCAAGCCATTGAATGAGAAGGTGTGTCCAAACTTTTGACTTGTATTATATATAATATATATAGGTCTAATAAGGTCTAACTAGGTCTAATTTGGGGAAAACGAGTCTGGAATACTGCTGTCTGTTATCTGATCAATTAAACAGATTCTTGCTTTTATATAGTTGTTTAAAAAATATGTTATTATTATGTAAGAACATTTTAACAGTCCAGCGAATGTGTTTGTATTGTGTGGACCATTTTTCATACTACTCTACTGAGTGACACTGAAGAGGAAAATGACATAAGACCCTGTTTTTCACACAATGACTAACATATAAATGTGTAATGGCCTTTTGTTTCAAATACTTTTTCAGTGTCATGAGTGCGGTTGGCGTGTCTCTGAGGTGTTCTGAGAGTATCAGGTGAGCGGAGCCGTGTGTGGTCATCGTGCAGCTAAACTCTCCTTTGTTGGGCCACCTGACCCCGGAGGTGAGGGATGAATATCAAATGAAGGAACACCTCACAAAACCCAGGCATGAACACACAGCTCCGCCCACTTCTCGCCACCTCCGCCCCCCCACCCCCGACTGAAAGTCAACAATGCAGCCACATTTCCAGTAAGCCAGATACCTTCCCAAGAGCTGCTCATCACCATAGAAACAAACGCCTTGAGCCCTCACTGCTGTCTCTTCTGTGGCCAAATGAGGCCAGACATGCACCAAGAATCCTACACACTCACTTTTAACTGGGCAGTTTTTTCAACAGCCAAGCAGACTCATTCACACACACATGAACCTTTTATCTTTAATACAGAAAGTCCATCCAAGGGGTTTGATTGGTAATTCAGAATCAGAAAACTTTACTGATCGCGAAGGAAATTGTTTATGTTACGGTTGCACAGACACACAGAAGAACCAGGGGTGTATCAAGCTTCCCAAAAGTGGGGGTGTTCTGGGACAATCTGACCCATGTAGCATCGGTTTAATCTGACAAAAGTAGGGGGGGATGGGATCGCGTTTCAGCAAAAATGGGGATGTTAAATATAATAAAAAGTCAAAAAAACTCCAGAAATATTTCAGAATGCGCCACAACTGTTCACAGAATCAGCTATAACAAATCAAATGCCTCTGAAAGTTACATGACAGAACATTAGAACATTAAATGGTTACAAGTTATGGTTGTTTTTGGGGGAAAGTGACTTAATTTGCGTTGTGGACACTGTGTGATTCTGGTTCCTGTCATCAAAACAGAACTGAATTCTGCAGATGGAAAAATAAGAGACCACTTTTCACTTTTTCCTGTTCACTGTTTGTACAGTTTGCAGTAGTGTGTGTGTGTGTGTGTGTGTGTGTGTGTGTGTGTGTGTGTGTGTGTGTGTGTGTGTGTGTGTGTGTGTGTG